>ML786378.1:481876-499520 GCA_009831015.1 Picea engelmannii | reverse complement strand
GATCTCCTCTTGAGAGCTAGACTCTTAACTCTTAAGAAAAAAAATGCTTATCATGGACACTGACTTCCTTTTAGATCTAGATAAACTAATGTGTGAGGAGGAAGGAGAAAAGAAGTACCTTTTACCAGTGTTTGTCCCTGCACAGTCCGAGTTGAGCTCCAATCTTACTCTCCTCGATAAGCCATGTAGACAAACAAAAGTACAAACAAATTCCTACTCTACTGAGATTAGCTTGAAATATACCTATCTGTTAGAGACAAACTCATGTGAGATCAAACACAGATTTGAAAGAAACAGTCCAAGCATATTATATTAAAGAGAACAACAATGAAGAATTCTTACAATCATAGATGTGAGTGTAGCAGCTTCACCAAGCCTTCCTCATCCGAACCCGTGCTCAAACAGTCCACCCACCGAATTTTGATGTTCCGAAAGACACCTTCTTCATGAGGTCATAGGTTAGATGCTTCACAATTATTTCCATCCCTTTCACCACAAGAAGGCCTGTTTAAATAGGGTTGGAGAGGCCCAACCACTTGAGATATATTTGGGGTAAGTTGAGGATTCTCCTCCTTCAGTTATGGATCTTCCCTAAGATCATGGCTTGAACAAGGATTCAAAACCAACCACCTTTAGATATTGAGGGGATCTTTCCCTCAATCTTCTCAACAAACAAAATTTCGCCCGGAATAGGTAGCGCTCCTCCAAAAAGTGCATCAGAGCATTATAACGCTCCTTGAAAGAAGGAAAACAAGAGTTAGCGCTCCTAATAGTGGTATTTCTCCCCATAAAGGGCATTAGGGCGTTATAATTCTCCCTAAAAATATATGGGGGAGCGCTCCTCTCCAAAAATACCTCTTGAATGGGTTTTCTAGTGGCAAAAGGTGTATAAACTTTGTTAACCCATTCCTCTTCTTCCAAATCAATTGTTTGAGGTGTTTCAAGTATCCTTCCGATGTCGTTATAGGCACAACATAGACATTATGGAAGTATGCTCTTTCTAACACTTGTGACACTTGTGACCAAAATGCGACACTTGCGACACTTGTAATGATGACACTTGTGACAGTATCGAAGTGAGTAATTTTGAGGTGTAACAGAAATAATTTTTCTTTGTGGTTTAACTAAGTGGATGGAGATAGATTGGGTTTAAATTCTGGGTTATGTCCCCATTTTCCATTTACTATCAATGTGATGGATCGGGTTTTTATTCCATACTAAGGAGAATACTCTCAAAATCCTCTCTCCATGCCTATTTTGACATAGGAAGGTTATCTACAACAAACCATAGTACCCATTGTTTGATTATAGTTTTGAGGCTTTGAAAATCCTTCCCATTTGGATAAATCTACCGAACCTACCTCTAAGGTTCTTGTTTAACAATGGACTCAAGTCCATTGGTGATTCGTTGGCAATTCCATTGTTGTACATGTCGATTTCAAGTCTTGTTCCAATCGATCGGTGGCTTAGATATCAGTAGAGTTGGATGCAAGTGAGGGTTTATTTGAGTCTACGAATCTTATTTTTGTATCGCATTATTACTCACAAGTGCTCGACTATACCAATTTCACATTTCTCTATGTGAGGAGTCACCTTCTGGGACATGTAGTGGGTGATTGTAACAAAATGTTCATAAAGAAATTCCATGGGGATCTTTGGGAATATTCAAAAGTGTCAAATCCATCCTCTCCTTGCAGTGATACAAAAGGCATTTCATATTCTTCCTTTACTAACTGATAGGGTTAAGGTCATGGTTCTTCTCCCAGCCCTTTACATACTCTTCATAAGGAAGTTGGAATTTTTGTGAGTGATTTGATAGTTCCATTGGGCAGGGTTGGTTTTGGGCCAGGTTTACATAGTATATCAAAGGACAGATTGGACAAAGATCTTGATCTATATGATTTTGAATGGACTAACATCAAGGAAATGTGGTTAGATATTAAATCTATTTGGCCTAATTTTGGTAAGTTAAATTCCTCTACCTCCGTATGTAAGGTTTCGTCTTCCTCTCATTTGTTAATGCACTCATTGTATGAGCTTCCAGGTTATTAGGTATTTCCTTCCTCTAGGGGGGATTGGTCCAAAATTCCATGGAATATAGGAACCTAAAGGATTCAATTGTTGACCTTTCCAATGATTCTGACCCAAACTCTACTTAGTCTATGGATTCTTGTCGAGAGGGTTCTTATAGATCTTTGTCAACCACATGGGGTCATTACCCATATCTTTTTCATCCTCAAAATTTGAATCACGGTCATACTCTTTCATGGGTTTTTGGTTTTGTCACTACTAAATATCCTTGGCCTTCCAAAGTGGGCCATAATTTTGCATTAAGAAACGTCAAGGAAAAATATTTTCGTGAACTAACTTGGGGCTGTGAACAACTTATCTCAGGGGTACTTAGAGAAAGTGAAACCCCTTTTTTGTCTTCTTCATGAAAATAATGTTGGTGAATATGAGGGGTCTTCAGGGTAGATCCAAAAAACATCCCCCTTAGTGGTTCAAAGGTCAAGAAAATCCTGATATTGTTTTCATCCAGGAGCCAATTGGGGGCTGTGAACCTATTATTTTTGGACTCAACAAAATCCTTCCAACTTGTATTTCCCTTAGCTTAGATTTGTATAGATTTTCGAGTAGTATCATCATGGGTTTCTCTCCTTTTGTAACCCTTATTAATTATTTCTCTGTGAAATTAAGTCTATGTTTGGAGGTCATCAACAAAGAACTGGATTGGGATCGACATTTTTTCTTTATGCAATGTTTATAGGTCTAATGTAGAGAAGGAAAACTTTTGGAACTGTCTTTTGGATGTCGAAGCTCTTTGATCAGAGGATATAATTTTAGGAGGACTCGATTTAAATGTTTATATTAGTTGAGAGGAGATCTTGGGGAAATCCACTCATGAATATCCCTTGTCTCATTTATTTCTCAAGAAATTGGAACTCTCGAGTTTGCAGAACATGGAAACAATCTTTATAGGTATGGCCTAGAGTAATAATAGGGCTTATAGTGGTGGTGTAAAAAATAAACTAGAGAGATTCCCGATACATCACAACCTTCTTCAAAACATTGGGATTTATAGGTCTTGTGTAGGAAAAATGAAGTGCTCAGACCATTTCCCCATCTTCCCGGAGGTGGATGCAACGAGGCAACACCCGCAAACCCCATTTAAATAAAATACTTCCTCTTATGAGATTGAGGAATTACATTCCTTGATTAAAGAAAAATGGATTCAGTATCAACCCAATGTTGTTGTCTCGACCTTTCATCAATTTGTTAATTCTTTAAGGACACTTAAGGATAGTGTGCTTCGTTGGGTAGTTGATCAGACAAAGGAGAAGGAAGTGAGTCTCCTTGGAATAAAGGATGAGATTAATCATATTTATGACATTTATCACTTCAATGTAGGTGGCTTAATGGATTTGGATAGATCCTGACAGTTGGAAGTGTCAAGACAAAATATTTTATTGGAATGAGAGAAAGGGTGGAGGCTCAAGACTCGCTCTTTGGTTGACACCAAAAGATACAAATACCAATTTATTTCAATGATATTCTAACTATAAAAAGAGTTACAATTACATTTGGGAACTATGTGATGTAGAGTGTGTTGGGTTTTTTCGGTCCATTCTTACACACATCCTGTCCTTCTTAACACTGGGGAGTTTTAGACCAAGGGTTCATCTAGAGTTCTCTAACAAAATCTCCAAATCATCCTCATATCAATCCTTGGCAAAGGCTGAGGAAGGTCTCACCTGTGATTCAAAGAGGATCATAGAGACCATCAATTATTGTGATAGGGATGAAGGTTAAACACACAAAGAGTCACTATGATTGGCATCCATGCAACTCATGTATGATAAAATATTAAGACTAAGAATTGAAAGAATACAAACACATATTCAACTCATAGATAATAAACACATAATGGATTAGAATTTTCATATGTTTCTTACTTGAATCATTCCATCACATCATAGATATAAATCGCGTAAGACAGATACATATCATATCCCCATAACTTCATATTGTTGCTATATAAAACCTCTGAATTACAACATGTTGTGAAATGCACCCTTTCTCAAAACCCAGACATGTAATAGACAAAAAATTACACTCAAATCAATACAAAATTACAATAGGCTCAGAGTGAGCTCAATACTGAAGACTCAATGAACCTTGTTTTCTCAATGTCTAGCTAGCTCTCTAAGATAACTCTATTTCTTATGTTAGATCTTCCTTTTATAGATTTATCTATTAGGGAGCATTGTATCTTTGTGCTCTGCTCCACTCATTTGTCTAATAAAATTGCCTCTCACTCTTTTGGTTCTTTCCATCAGTGCACATAGAGTTCTTGAATCAATGGAAATATTAACTTCTTGGCTAGTTGATTCTCTGGCCATCCCACGCCTTTGTATGTTGTTGGAAGTAATCATTCGGGGAGATTTATTGATGATTACTTTCTTCATTCTGGCAGGTATCTTCTTTCTTTTTTGACACAAATGACAAAACTTAGATTGACACATACTTGGTAGTCTTTAATCGTGGTGCACAATTGAGAAAACTTGGTTGAGTGCGCACTCTATGTCATTCCTCGCACATTTCTTTAGGTGGGCACAAAATTATGGGATGAGAGCACAAAACTTATTTTGTGTGTGAACACAAAACTAAACCCAAACATTTGGGTGCCAATATCCCCCCACTACTATTATATGGCTTGTCCTCAAGGAAACTATTGAAGTTCTGAAGGTGAATGATTGGATTAAGAGCAAATCATTGCTCAAAAAAATAAGATTTGTTGATGGCAAGACCTGGGTAAGAGAAAATCATCAATGAAAGTTGTAGTTGCAACTCAAATCGGGACAGTGAATGACTGATGTAGGACATATGATGAAATATGGATTTGGAGTGCATGAATCCATATTCTCCCTGAAGAACCTTCGCAGGTGTTTGTGGAGAGGAATAAGGGATTTTCTTAAGTCCCACTGCCAAACACTGAGACCTAAAGATAATTAAGGCATCATCTAGAGAGATTAGTGTTCATTGTCTCTCTTTTAATTGTAGGATGGACAGGTTTCACTAGTAGCCTTGGCCATTCTACTAGAAGAGGGATGTGGATCTATGGCAATAGGTGAGAGAAGGGGACTTGAAAAGGGGTGTGTAAATGTGCACAAGCCTTAGAGGTGCAGGTGTAGGAGGTGGATCTATGACGAAAGAGGAGGCCCATTCATAAAAAAGGGGATGATGCATGTTATGTTTTGAATGTAGGGATCCTCTCTATCAACAAAGGGGATGAATCATGGAAACACTTACTAGTGGGGAAGCAGGTAATTTAGTAGAGTAGAGTTTCTACTTAACAGTTTTTGATACAATGTTAATATTTGGAAGAATCGTAGTGTGGTAATTGAAGGGGTATTTTAGGTTTGGAAGCACACATCCCAAGAGGTCTACAAAATTTGTCCATGATACAATAGAAGAATCAGTAGAACATGAATTGATATCAATGAATGATGGGATGTAGAAATTGGGGGTGACGGGAAACATAGATTTTGAATGAGATGTGCAAAATCTCTTGAAGGAATTCAGGGGATATCAAGTATTTATATTGTGGAGACAGTGGAGGAAAGGGGATGAACATGGAAATTTCAGTGTGGGTGATGGCGTAAAGACTATTTAGAATATAGGGTTGAAATGGTGCAACTAGAGAGATCCCAATGTCGATTTTTCATCCTAAGGATATTTCTTATTGAATGAGGTTTCATAAAAGATTGAACGTACACATATTGTTTTGTAATATGTTGGAAGTATATTTCCTTTCCCTTTCGATGAGCGTATCCTCTAAGAAATTTGTCCAACACTCTTTTCAATTTGTCTTCAGAGCCTAAAGATTGTACTTTTGTTATAGGGTCGACCATTCTTACATATTCAGGCGATGTAGAAATAATTTATCTTGATCCTTTTCACATGTGTGAATGAATTTGAATGATGGTTGGTGAGTAGGCTCAGAACGTTGAACTTCCCACTAAGTGGTGAAATTGATGGTTGCAGTGAATATGGAATTGGGTCAATCACCCTCCTATTAGTGGACTAGATAATGCTCTATTATCGACTATGCATGGAAATTATTAGCATATTGATCAATATGATCATCAACAAAACCATTTGTTGGGTGTTTTCATCCCACGCTTGTGCATGTCCCATCCTTCTTATCGCTGGGGAGTTTTAGACACAAGGTTCTTCTAGAGTTGTCCAACAAAAACCCCAAATCACTAGCATATTAATCCTCATCTAAGGTTGAGGAAGGTCTCACTTGAGATGCAAAGAGGATCGGAAATACCATAAGGTATCGTGACAATGACGAAGGATAAACACACATAAATTTACTAGGATTGGCATCCATCCAACACATCTTTGATAAACTATTAGGACTAAGAATTAAAACAATACACACACATATTCAACTCATACATAACAGACACATAAATGTCATCTCTTTATTATTGGAAGCATTCCATCACATCATAGATATAAATCATGCAGGACAGATACATATGACAACCATATAACTTCTTTTTGTTGCTATATAAGACCTCCAAATTACAACATGTTTCGCAACATGATGCTACTCAAAACTCAAACATATAATAAACAAAAAATTATATTCAAAGAATGAAAACATTACAACACGGTCAGAGTGAGCTCAATATTGAAGACTCAATGAACCTCTTGTTCTTAATGTCCAACTAGTCTCAACTACTAGCTCATTAATATAACGCTATTTCTGATGTTAGAGTTTCCATTTATAGGTTTCTCTACTAGGGAGCATTATCTCTTTCTTCTCTCCTCCAATCGTTTGTATGATAAAACTTCCTCACATGCTTATGGTGCCTACCATCACTCCACGTAGACTTCCAACATCAAGGGAAATCTTAACTTCCTAGCCAACTCATTCTTTGTCCATCCCAAGTCATTCTATGTTGTTGGTAGTAATAATTCAGGGGGATTCCCTAATGATTCCTTTTTTAGTTTCGGAGGGAATCATCTTGTTTTCTGGCGCAATTGAAAAAACTTGAATTGAAACGTACTTGTTAGTCTTTAAGCTTGGAAAGGAACTGACAAAACTCAGTCTGGTGCGCATTCTATGTCATTCCTCATGCATTTAATTAGGCACGCAAAAAATTATGGAATGAGTGCGCACAACTACATTTGTGCACGCACATAAAACTGAACCCAAAACATTGGGTGCCAAAAGAGGGAAGCAAGTTTATAGGTTTCTTGCACTTGGCTTCTTTGGGAGTTAAGAATTTTTATTCTCTTTTTTAGCAACCAACTCACTTCAATATGGATTTGGCTATGCGACTTCTCTCGTACTTCCCTAGTTTGGTAGATAATGAGGAAAATCATAGCTTTTATAGTAATATTTCGAAGAAGGATCTTCAAGTAGTTATTGGATCCTTCCCAAAGTATAAGGGCCTCGGTCTGGATGGATGGATGGCTCAATTTTTCAAATATTTTTTTGATATCATTGGAGATGACGTGTTGTGTGTCATGGAAGAGATCAAAACCACTAGTAAGGTTTTAGGAAGAATAAACTCTATGTTTATTTATTTAATTCCAAAACTAGAATGTCTGACATCTTTTGATGACTTTCATCCAATTACATTGTGTAATTGTTTGTATATGATTATGGAAAAGTTTATTAATATGCATTTGAAGCATGTCTTGTCAAAATTCATCTCGCCTTAACAATTTGGACTTCTAGGGCACCTCATCCATGAGGCCATTGGATAAACTCAATAGTGCCTTCATACCATAAAGACTAAGAATAAACTAGTATTGTTTATCAAAATTGATCTGCCAAAGCCGTATGATTAGGTTTATTTTCTGTACCTTTGTCTGCTTCTTTTAGAAGTTGGATTTGATTTATCTATGGTTAATTGGGTTATGTCATGTGTCGATTTTCTATACTTTGTTGTTCTCATCAATGGTTCAGGTTCCCTGTATTCACGTCTGTTCATTGGCTTCATTAGGGATGCCATTTTTTGAGGTAAGTAGATTACATCAATTTCAAGGTGTTTGTATGGGGTGCACTAAAGAATTAACTCACCTCCTCTTCCTGGATGACATTCTATTATTTTTCCACTGTGTGGAAGTTGAGGGAAGGGTTCTTAAAGAAATCCTGGACCTGTTTTGTGGGGTTACAAGTATGGAAATCAATGTATGAAAATATTCGATATATTTCCCTAAATGTGAGGTGGCCACTTGACAGACCTTGGCTAATGTTTTATATTTTCTAGCTTACGATATTAAGGATGGTTTTAAATAACTAGGGTATAGACTCAAATCAAACAATTATGGTGTGGAGGACTAGATCTAGTTGGTATTGAGAATAGAAAAGACAATTTCTCTTTTGTGTAATTGATGGATTTATAGGGGAGAGAAACTTACACTTAAAAACTCTATCATACATGCCATCTCGGTGTATTGGCACCTCTTGGAAAATATTATGAAAGGGATTCTGGTGCACATCAAGAACTTATGCTTTAACTATCTTTGGAAAGGAAAATATGAGTATCTGGGATCACACTTATTCAATTGGAAGACACTATCTTGACCAAAATTGGTTGCAGGATGGTGTCTAAAGGATGTTGTATTGTTTTGCAAATCCTTGGAAGAAAAATCACTTTGGGTTTTTTTAATGCAGGCAAGTATATGGAGGTGCATTCTATATTTTGAGTTTATATTTCTAGAGTCTATTCTACACTAGATTAGATGTACATGTAAAGAAGATCCTTCTGCCTCTACTCAGTGGAGGTCTTTGTCATCTTCATTTCCAATTATTGGACACTTTTTAGTATGGAAGGTGGGGTCAGGTCAACTGGTTCAAGTTGGTCGAGATGCGATCATTGGAAGAAATAGGAACATCTTCCTCATGGAATATTTAGTCATATTATTGCAAGGAAATAATCTATGTATACTCTGTCAATTTTTGGACAAGGAGACCATTGTGTTTTAGTATCAAGTATGAAAAATAGTGACTGGATTGAAATTCAAGGCGTGCTAGCATAAACATTGGCATCTATATCTTTAGGATTTTTTAAGAACACATGTTAAAATTAGAGATCAGGATGATGAGTTCGTATGGGTTTACAATTTGTTGGGGGGAGGGTGGCAGTACATGAAAAAGTTGGGATACCAAGTCATGATTCATGAGGAATATTTTATTGAAAGTTGTGGGTTTACTGAATTGTGGAAGAGAAAGGGTCCACCTAAATGCATTTTGTTATTTTGGCTTGTTCTTCTTGGCAGAGTGCTTACACTTGAAAATAGAAATAAATGAAATGGAACCAGCTTCTCTCAGGAGGGGAAGCACCTAGAGGTCATCAAATAAAATAAATGTTGCGCTTTATTAAATCAATGAGGAGTACAATATATTGGATGATATTCAGTTTAGACGGTTGGAACCAAACTCAACTAAATCCTAAATAAACAACGCAATTGATCTTCGGTATTTATAAGTATCCCCTTTAATGGAGAAATGGATTGTCTACAATAAAAATTCCTAACATAAGTAACATGCCCGCTGGTCATAGTTTCAGCTAGGCTTACAACTTGAATCTAACAATTTCATTTTGACAATTCTTGTTGTCAAATAGTGATGGAGATGGAGCTTATTCCTTGGATTGATGCTCCAAATATGTTTCATATTGACTCTATTATGATTCAGTGTTCTCTTGGCTTTGTTATTCTTCATTTTGGAACTTGGTGGCTGATTATTGTTCCTTTTCCTCAACACTTCTACAAGTTCTTGAAAACATTTTTCTTTAATTCTTGCAGATTCTTCCAATTTCTCATAAGTGGGTTGCTTCCCTTTCTAGATACAATTATCAATGTCTTTCTCAATGGAGTGTTGCAACATCAATTCATAATAATACTTGATTTCTTCTGGGTTCCACACCATAAAAATTGACTCAATATTTCCTTCATCAATATCTTCATTTTCTTCCATGTTTTCTTCATAATAATTCACTATTGAAAATGAATTGTTGTCTTGTAAACCTGCACACTCAAAAACATTGTTACAATCATATGAAAAATCATAGGAAGAACCATACTGGTTCTTTTCAATTTTCTCTTCTAAGAGAGCTTTCCTTTCTTTGTCTTTCTTCCTTTCCTTTGATGTCACATAATAATCTTCATTTTCAGCTTCAACTGCTATCACAACTGGTTGTTTCATGTCTTCAACCTCTTTACCATGATCTATCAGTTTGCCTTTCACTTGGTTTGTGTATGCAAATGAGATTTTATTCTCACCAAACAATATCTCATCAATAAGATGTTTCTCATGAAACAAAATTGACCACTCTTTGTGAGATGAATAATTTTCATCAGATTTGACTAAATTTACCAAATATTCACACAGGGGTTCATCAATAGTTACACATTCATCTCCATCATCAATCTCATTTTAATTAACCACATCACTAAATAATGTTTCATAGGGAAATTTTAATGACCCCCTTCGTTACGACAGCATGCGACGCATAACAAGAGAATTTTTTTTTTTATATAAGAAGGAAGGTAACAATGACACACGATCAATGGAACTTGACGACGAACACAACGCATGCAACCAACATCAACGACACACGTGACTAGAACCCTTATGGCGAGCGAGAAAAAAACACGATAAAACATTACAGAACAATGTATCGAACATCAATTACAACAACCACTTCACCCTACAGGAAGCACATGTCCTAGTCAGGTTTCATATGCACTTATTAGAAATGCACGCAACGATTCCTTTCATGGAATCTTGTCACCACAATGCGACAAGTGCACTAGTATTCCAAACGCAAACGTAAAAAATCTAAACCATCAACCAGTACATAAATCCAACCTTTTTGTTTATCCAACTTGCACTGACATACATTATACGAAACAATAAAGAGATCATTGTAATCAATCTAGCTAAACAAGGCTCAAAATAACTACAATCAAGATAGGATTAAAGATTGCAACCTTCTAGTTGTACTTCAATGATATCTTACCATCATAAACATATTCTAATACATTGTATCATGCCTTAACCTAATATTAACATATATAACAACTTTCAAGTAACATTACTTTTTATTAAAAATGAGTGTTTCAGAATCAATAAATTCACTATGCCTTTCACTACTTTTCCAATTCAAAAAATCATTGTACCATAACCTTAGAATGCATCCCTTCTATCTAAATTATAATTTCTAAATAAATTTAATCTAGACAATCAATGTTAAGGTTCCCATTCCTTCCCCAAGGAATAATACTTCCCTACATATATTTTAATACAACCCCATAAAACATTAAGAAGAAGAATAAAGGCAACTTCTAAATAACAATTTATCATTAAAATTTCACATGCATACAAACAGTAATATTATAAGACTTAGGTTATTATAAAGTTGATTCCAGTCTTAGACTATTATATAGTTAAACTCAGACTTAGGTTATTACATAATTAATTTATTATTGCATTAATTCCATTTTAATTTCTCATAAAAGAAAACATTACATAACAAGGAGAGTTTACATTATATAACAATATACAATAGAATTTACATGATATGAAATAATTTACATTATAACAAAATTACATTATATAACATTAAATAACAAAGAATTTACATTGTATAACATTATTTATAATGTTGCACAATCCTTGACTAAGCGACTGTGTAAAAACGACGCCACGACAAATATAAGTGTGGCCATTCTAATTTCTAATTCAAGGAGAATCAAAATCGTTGTCTAAAATTCGTTGCAACACCGGATATGTCAGTCTTTTTCTTTTTTATTTGTAGCTGTCAATTTAATCGCTGCCACACATTATCTGTCAACAAAAATCATAGTCCATCAAAATCGCTGAGTAAATTCCACTGGCTATGACTTTTTATATTCCATGACAATTTTGTTTATAATTTTGCTATTGAATTTATTTAAATTGTATAAATATATGTACATAAATAATTCTCTGTTGAAGGGCTTTTCTGGTTAAATTTAGTTGAATTTCATTTATGCAATAGGGTGTAATTTCTTCTAGATAGTATATTTCTTTGCATAATTGGTCTCTTTTGTTTACAAAAATCAATAATATCCAAGGCGTCCTTAGATTCCGAATTTGATATCTTACACGCAGCAAATCTTAGAGCTCTCGATGAAATTTGGATTGTCATCATCAAGCCCCAGTTTCCAAGAATACAAGGTTAGACCATCTCGCCAAAGCCCCAGTTTCCGAGCATACAAGGTTAGACCATATTGTCCAAGGTTTCATTCATATGTCAAGTAATAACAACACACAGAAGGCAGAGAGATCCCATGGGTCAACTATTGTGCACAACGCATCTGGGCGAGACACAGGCTCTGGCAGAGAGAATAATTTTGAATAGGCATATGTAAGTCATCATTTGATGCACTAACACGAGGCATCAACAGTGACATGGGTTAAACAAATACATCGGATGTGGGTAAATTTTGCATTGTATTAATCATTTCCTAAAATTTCTGAAATGTCAACACATAGAAATATTTAAGATAGATGAAACGTGAAGGAAAAAAAAACGGAACTCAGGAGTGCTGAGACAATTTCAATGAGAAAACACCAGCAACAAATTTCGCTAAGGAACGTATTGGGAAAGAAATAAATGTCATTCAAGAGGGACCTGCTATCACTTGAAACCATCAAGTTCCAAGGTCGGACCACTGGAAGGAAGCAGAGGTCGAAATTAAAATGCAAGAGCGAAACTGGAAGGCAATGAAATCGCTAGAAAAATTAAAAACGAAATGGCTGAGTAAATAAACAATCAACGCAGAGCCTTTAATTCTTAATTTCACTATATAGAAAAATGGAATCGTTGGTAAATAAAAAAATGAATTGCAGAGAGTAAAGACAACAGTAATCACAGATAACTGGAGGGAACCCTAGCACTCTGCAACGCTTCCCATGCACACCTACTGCATGACCAGAACTATCTTCCACGATACCTTCCATCTGATACGATCTGTAACAGGCAGACCCTGAGTCTGATCAGTCAGAATGAGTCCGGCGGAGGAGAGAAACCCCCCTCGTACAACAACGTAACCGCCAACGATAGGGTGGGTACAAGAGCGAAGCGTCCCTCCTTCGAGCCGGTGTCCCTCATTCGAGCCGCCGCCACAACTACGAGACCAACTCCTAGCCAGAGAACAAGGGCTACAGAAAGAGATGGATGTGGAAGTTGGAACGTCCCATCCAAAAGCACCTCGTGGCTGGGAGTCGGGCAAATGGATCCCGCAATCTGACAAACCCCCAAGATATCTTATCAGCTCAACAAGAGTGGGTGAACACACTCAGTTCATGCGAGAGCATGCCCTCATAGGCAAGTTCCTAGGATTATGGCCATCTGAATGTGACCTGACTCGCTGGATCAAACATTGGTGGAACCCTAAAGGAGATTACGAGGTTCATCTAAGCTCCAAAGGTTTTTTCAAAATCATCTTGTACAACCTAGAAGATAAGGACATGATCTTTGAAAATGGGCCATACTTCTATAACTCGAATGGACTTTTTCTACACTTCTGGATGGACAAATTCAGCCCGAACAAGGAAGATTTTACAATGGCTCTAGTCTGGATACGACTTTACTCTTTTCCCAAGGAGTTCTGGTTGGAGGAAATCCTCATGGGAATAGGAAACACAGTAGGGCACTATGTCAAAGCATCGGAGGCCACAAGGCAAAGAAAATACACTTCATATGCTCGAATCTGTGTATACATGGACATCTCCAAATCTTTTCCCGGATCTCTCACTCTGGAATATCAAGATGAGGACTGGAAACAAATGTTGGATTATGAACACATTCCTTTCTGTTGCAGGAAGTTTCACGAACATGGTCACCTTTTTAGGGACTGTCCATTGAATATCCAAGCAACCAAAGCCAGCGAGGCCAAGGAGAAATATGGATTCACCATGGTCACGGGCAGAAGGAAAAGCCCTCCAAAGAAACAACATCCAGATCCCAACCCCAGAATCTCGACCAAAAACTCCTATGAGATCCTGAACCAACTACCGGGAGATGAAGAAATCCAAGATCCGCACAAATCAAAACAACAAGCGAAAGGGAAGAACCAAGCTACACCTTCATCGGTACAAAATACCAAGGCCAACCTAGAAGAGAGAAATGCCATGGATACAAACATCCACATGTAGTTGGATGACCGTGACCTAGTAGGCATAGATCTTGAAAAATTGGAAGAAGCTCTCAATCAAAAGGATCTCAAATCCCTCCCCGAAGAGAAGCTCCGCAAAGTCCATAAAGTTTTTCTTGACTCCACCGTAGTATCCACAGCTAGGGTGGGTATAGCCACAGACCCAAGCTCAAATTCAAAGAATATACCACGAGAAAAAAAAGAGAGGACAAAAGTAAGCCCAACAACTGATCAAGGAGGCAGGAAACCTCATAATAAATTCTAGGTAGATCTAGAAACTCTCAGACGAATACCTCCACTCAACCCAACAACCATCATCATGAAGATCATCACCTGGAACATTAGGGGATTTAACGATAGATCCAAACAAAGGATCCTACGAGACTCGATCCGAGCAGAAAATCCAGACATCTTACTACTATAGGAGACAAAATGTGTTGGAAAGGAAACATAAACCATATTCGAGAGAAGCTAGCGAGGGTGTGAATCCATACACACCGACTCCACAGGAGCATCAGGAGGACTAGCCATCTTATGGAACCCCAACACTATCACCCTAAGAAAACCTTTCTCTACCATTGGTACGCTCACAGCCCATTTCATGATCACAGGGTCAACTCAGGAAGGTGACATCACAAACGTTTATGGACCTCAGAGTCAGTAGGACAAGGACAGTCTCATGACGTGAATAACTCATATCAAAACCCTGTTGAATACGCTCAACTGGATCATAGGCGATGACTTCAACATGATCCTGACGCTAGAGGAGAAAAAAGGTGGAACTAAGCGACTGGAGCCAGATAGCGGTAAGTTCAAAACCCTGATAGATTCGCTAAATCTAGTAGACATAGAAAATCACAATGGAACCTTCACCTCGTCAAACCGTAGATCGGGGCACCAGCAGGTGGCCTGCCATTTGTATTGCTTCCTTGTAGTTGAAGAACTACTAGAAAGGGATCTGAACATGGAGAGCCTCATTCTCCCAAGGGCAGGATCAGAAACCCTTTCTATTTGAGAAATTTTGGCTATCACACCCAGACTTTCATCATCTCGCAAAGTCTTGGTGGGCCCAAGCAGAAATAGACCATGGTACCTGCATGTACAAATTCCAGCAACGTCTCAAAAATTTCAAAACCTCGCTGAAGCTCTGGAACAAGTAAACTTTTGGAAATATATTTCAAAGCATGCAGGCCATTGAAAACATGTTAGTAGAGCTGCAAGAAATCTTCATTTCAGGGACCAGAACAACATACCTAATGAAGGAGGAAGCAGAGCTCTAAGCCAATATAGAGGAAAGGAAAAAACAAGAGGAAATTATGTGGAGACAGAAATCGTGAGTCCAGTGACTCAAAGAGGGCGAGAGGAACACAAAATTCTTCTATAGAGCCATGGTGCACCGCCACAACATCAATAGAATAACGCATCTAGAAAATGACCAAGGAAACCCAATCAAGGAACACACCCAAATAATTGAAGAGTTAAACACCTACTACAAAGATCTTCTAATGGAAACTAACGAGGATAGAACGACATCAATTCAGAGGGTAACTGTTGATACTGAGAAGGGGGTGAATCAGTATCAAGTACAATTTAAAACCTTTTTCAACTTATACTTAAACCATTTAACTATATCCAATGAGCAATGAACAATAGTATAAGAGTTACACCAATACACCACAATACAACATGCACAATATATGAGAAATAATCAATAGTTATTGTTCAAGGGAAGTAATGACTTCCAAAGGTAGCTACAACTTCCAAATGTAAAGGCAGGGATAAACCTCCAAGAAGAAGATACAATCCTCCAATATCAAAAGAGATTTGAACTCTCCATCCTTGCCCCTTCCTTCCACCCAAGAATATATGAGAGATAATAAAACTTTACATTAAATCATCCCCATCAACGAATCATCACATAGAACCTGATAATGCTTCCTGAGACTTCTTCAATTTCTGCAATTGTTCAATTCTGAGAGTACTTTGATCTTGTAGATAATATTACTCAATGTATTCTCTAAAACTCCTCCAATTTTCACTCCTTGAATCCTCCCCCAAAAAGGTTATAGAAAGAATGGTAGACTTTATTCAATTCTGGTCTATTCAGGAGAATGAACTTCCATAGAATGTCCCACACTCAATAATTAACATCTGATTCTGAAACTCTCCCACAAGAAGCTACATTCCGTACTCTTTCCAATGAAATTTGTCCCACTTCATTTGGATTCTCTATGAATAATTTATGACTATTTTACCCGGAACACCTGTTTATTGACTAGCTTCAGCAATGGTCACAAACCCTATCTTCCACAGAGTGTATCTCCATAATTATAGTGAATCAAGAGATGAATCTTTTACCAGAGGTACCTTGATATGTCTTCTCAATACCATAGCGATTTCACCATCTAAATCATTCTAGAAAACAATTTATAGAAAAAATGGTAAGATGACCTGAAAATAACATACCTTAGAACACATCACCAAAAGACTTCATCCTCCCTTGAAATCTGGCCTTATTTTCTTCTTATTTCCTCTTAAATTTGACTTTTATCAAAATGAATGTATAATGATGTTTATTTATACCATTTATGTCACTTCATTTTAACATTAGGGCCGACTTGACACTTTTTTATTTTGTAATTCTTTTCTTTAATTATCTTCAGGGCTTACATGTACTTCCTTCTTCAATTCACTTTGTCGTCTTCAAAAATTCATTTCTCCTCAACCATGAGGATCAACGTGATGTGCCACATAACACTGGAAACAACATGATGTATACTATCCATTCATGGGTGTTGCATATGCATGTGCATTGTCCTTCATGTCTAAATACCTTTATCAATCTTGTTGTCCAAAACCTATGACTAGGGTTGACATCAATGACAACAACCAATCTTCCAACAATCTCCCCCTTTGTCATTGATGACAACACTCATGCTCCCCCTATCATCATGATCCCAATTTCTCTCCCCCTTTGACATCAATGGCAAAGGTTAGGGCTACTCCCCCTGAGTTTAATGGAAAAATGTAACTCTCTTCTTTGGGGTTGCTCCCCCTCAACATGTGGCACTCAATAATACTTCATCCTTATTTTTGGTCTTTGGGACTTTTTCTTCCTTAGAATCCTTTTGTGTGGCTTATGTCTTCTCTCTCTTCTTCATGTCTAGGATGTATATGTTGTCCGATCTTCTTGTTGCAGTTGCAACCAATCTTCATGAGTTATTTTCTCTGATTTTACATTTTCGGGAATCAAACATAAGAGTGTATCATTGATCACACATTTTACTAACACTAAGTAGATTATGATTCAAGTCTTCAACCAATAGAACATTCTTTTCTTTTACATTTTTTCTTCCAAGCTCTACTACACCTTCTCCAAGTATTTTGGCAGATGAGTCATCTCCAAATGCAA
>ML786378.1:434236-481826 GCA_009831015.1 Picea engelmannii | reverse complement strand
CAAGCTCTACTACACCTTCTCCAAGTATTTTGGCAGATGAGTCATCTCCAAATGCAACATTGCCACCCTTTCTCTTCAAGCTGATGAATTTGTCTTGATCCCCGGTCATGTGTGAAGAACATCTACTGTCTATGTGCCATTCATATTCTTCTTTACATTCTTCAACGGTCAATTCTATTCGACAATCTTCATTGTTTGGAATCTCTTTCCTACTCCATACTGTGGTTGGCATAGGGACATCTTCATTCATATATCTGCAATCTCGTGCTTTGTGACCAAGATAATTACATTTGCAGCATGAAATATTTTTGTCCATCAATCGGGAAAATGAATTATAACTTTTGTTGACAAATCCATGATTATTTCCATATCTTCTATTTACACCATTCATGTTTCTTGCGTATGTGTTCCTTTCATCGATTCTACAATTAATTTCCTTATGTCCAAAAATTTTGCAAGTATAACAATGACCAAGAAAGAAATTTTGATACCTTGGAGTAAGTGGGCTTCTTTGTGATGTAGTCCATCTGGGTTCATGATCTATTCTTCTCTAGTTTCCTTCATACTGATTGAAGCTTCTTTGATTCCTGAAGGTAGGAGGTCTTCTTGGATATTCATCTATTTTGTAATCATTCATTCTTTCTGGTATCCTTGTCCACTTCTCATCAACTATCAGTGTAGCTCTTTCTTCAACCTTCTTATTGGTATTTGCATCTTCTTTGTATGAAGTTTCACCCATGCATCCAAGATGTGTTAAGTCTTTTGGCACTTGAGAGTTTCTTAAGTTCTTCCTCAATGAGACAACTTCTTGTTCAAGTTTCTCACAATCTTCTTCTTTCTTCTTCAATTGGACATTCCTTACTTCTCCTATTCGTCTTTCTTCTTTGAGTAGAATTTTCAAGGAAATGGTTTCTTCTCTTAGTTTCTCAAAGTCTTCTAATTGTTTCTTCAAGATTACAACTGTCTTTTCACAACTACCCAATTCACTTTTTAGTCTTCTTTGCATGTCTTTGAGCTTTCTATTTTCAATCTCAACATGCTTCAATTTTTTAAGATTCTCATTTTCTTGTTGAATAATCTTTTCTTCATGATTTTCTTCTTCTTCATTGGAATTTTCTTACTTAGTGTCATTTCTTTCAATCCTTGGATGAGGACATTCAAATTCAACATGACCTACTCCTTCACAATTAAAGCAAAAGAACTGACCTCTATTTTCATTTTTGAAATCTGAGATGTTGTAATTTGCTTCAACTTCTTTTTCTTCTACGTCTTCCATTACATAAAGGTCTTGTATCTTGTCCCAAAGCTGTTTTGATGATGCACATGATCCCAGCTTGGATTTCACTGAATCTGTCAATCCATCCAGGATGATATCTATTGTCATTTTGTTGTTCCTTTTTTATTCCTTCTGAGCTGCAGTCTTTGGTTTCTTCAAAGCATTGTATCCTGAAGCAACTGAGAACCAAACATCTGCCCCAAGAGATTTCAATTAAGTTTCCATTCTATTACTCCAGTATTCAAAATTTCTTCCATCAAATGGTGGAATCCCATTTGGAATTTTGTCTTCCATTTCTTCTTAGGATCTTCCTTCTAGTGGTTAAACTATACTGAAGGTAACCCACTTTGATACCAATTGTTGATACTGAGAAGGGGGTGAATCAGTATCAAGTACAATTTAAAACCTTTTTCAACTTATACTTAAATCATTTAAGTATATCCAATGAGCAATGAACAATAGTATAAGAGTTACACCAATACACCACAATACAACATGCACAATTAATATGAGAAATAATCAATAGTTATTGCTCAAGGGAAGTAATGACTTACAAAGGTAGCTACAACTTCCAATTGTAAAGGGAGGGATAAACTACAAGAGGAAGATAAAATCCTCCAATATCAAGATATATTTGAACTCTCCATCCTTTCCCCTTCCTTCCACCCAAGAATATATGAGAGATAATAAAACTTTACATTAAATCATCACCATCAACCAATCATCACATAGAACCTGATAATGCTTCCAGAGACTTCTTCAATTCTTGGAGTCCTTTAATCTTGTAGATAATATTACTCAATGTATTCTCTAAAACTCCTCCAATTTCCACTCCTTTAATCCTCCCCAAAAAGAGGTTATAGAAAGAATGGTAGACTTTATTCAATTCTGGTCTATTCAGGAGAGTGAACTTGCACAGAATGCCCCGTGCTCAATAATTAACATCCGATTCTAAAAATCACATAAATTAAACTACAGTCCGTAATATTTCCAATGAAATTCATCCCACTTCATTTGGATTTTCTATGAATAAGTTATGACTATTTTACCCGGAACACCTATTTATTGACTAGCTTCAGGACTGGTCACAAACCCTATCTTCCATAGAGTGTATCTCCATAATTATAGTGAATCAAGAGATGAAAGTTTTACCAGAGGCACCTTGATATGTCTTCTCAATACCATAGCGATTTCACCATCTGAGTCATTCTAGAAAAAAAGATTTAGAAAAAACGGTAAGATGACCTGAAAATAACATACCTTAGAACACATCACCAAAAGACTTCATCCTCCCCTGAAATCTGACCTTATTTTCTTCTTATTTCCTCTTAAATTCGACTTGTATCAAAATGAATGTATAATGATGTTTATTTATACCATTTATGTCACTTCATTTCAATATTAGGGCCGACCTCACACTTTCTTATTTTGTAATTCTTTTCTTTAATTATCTTCAGGGCCTACATGTACTTCCTTCTTCAATTCACTTTGTCATCTTCAAAAATTCATTTCTCCTCAACCATGAGGATCCACGTGATGTGCCACATACCACTAGAAAAAACATGATGTATACTATCTATTCATGGGTGTTGTATATGCATGTGCATTATCCTTCATTTCCAAATACCTTTATCAATCTTGCAGTCCAAAACCTATGACTAGGGTTGACATCAATGAAAACAACCAGTCTTCCAATAGTAAATGGGTATATACCCTCCCTTGTGACTCCAGAACAGAATGAGGCACTAATGAGACCCATTACTTAGGAAGAAGTGGATCAGGTAGTTAAAGGAATGCATCCAGGCAAGGCACCCGACCCAGATGGTTTCACCACTGACTTCTTCCACCATTGTTGGGATCTAATCAAGGAAGAGGTCAAGCAGGTCGTGGAGGAATCTCGAACCTCCAGCCGAGTCTTATCATCCCTCAATGAAACTTTCCTCACTCTAATTCTGAAGGAGGAAAGGGTGACTCATCCCAAGTAATACAAACCAATTGCACTCTACAATTTCATATACAAAATCATTACAAAGGTGATTGCTACTTGTCTCAAGACAATCTTTCCCTTCATCATCTCCAAGGAACAAGTAGGCTATGTAGAAGGATGACAAATCATGGACAACGTCATTCTATTTCATGAGGTAATCCACTCTCTCAATATGACTAAAATCCTAGGTATTCTTATTAAATTCAATCTTTCAAAAGCTTTTGATAGAGTCAGTTGGTAGTACCTTCTCTCTATGGTAGAAGCCTTTGGATTTGACCATCACTGGGTAAACTGGATCATGGAACTAACCTCGTCATCTTTCTTCTCTATCCTGGTAAATGGGGTACCCTACCAACCCTTCACTCCTTCCATGGGCATAAGACAAGGAGACCCTCTTTCTCCCTTCCTCTTCATTCTCATGGCGAAAGGCCTAGGATGTTACATCAAGACAACAGTAATGGAAGGATCACTTAAAGGCCTACCCTTACACAATATTCATCCAACACACTTGCATAGGCAATTCATAGATGACACCCTCCTCATGAACACCCCCAAAACACAGGAAGCCTTTGATATTAACTCCATCCTCTTTGACTTTGTAGAATCTTCAGTCATGGCCCTGAACCTTGAAAAATACAAACTCTACTTTTTTAACACTCCAATAGTGGTTCAGAATCATATCTCAAGACTCCTGGGCATACCCAAGAGCTTCCTTCCATCCAAATACCTAGGCATTCCCCTCATAGGAGCTCCATCAAGATCCATATCTTGGGATAGCTTGCTTCTCTCCATCTCCAATAGGCTTAACAACTGGACCTTTAGACCCCTCAATATTGTAGCAAGGCTGGTGCTTCTTAAGTCAGTTCTGCAATCCCTTCCTACTTATCTATTTACAGCCCTAGAAGCACCTAAACAGATCATCAAAGCCATCTGAAACCTCCAAAGAAACTTCCTTTGGCATGGACACCAACCAAACAATAAATGGGCATTAGTTAACTAGCTATGCAAGCCCAAAGCGTGTGGAGGGTTGGGACTTCGAGACCCGGGGAAACTCAACCAAGTCATGGGAGCTATATGTGGTGGAAATGCTTAAATGCCCTCATTGTTCTCTGGGCACAAATTTGGAAATAAAAGTATGCTCGAACCATGAATGCAGATAAACTCATCCATCACAATGACCAGATACAGGGATCCAACATATGGAACACAGCCTGGAAAAATAAAGAATTGGTTCAAAAACACGCCTTCTAAGAGATTCGGAATGGGGAAAGTACACTTTTCTAGCAGGACTCATGGAAACAACAAAAACCTCTAGATCAAATAGAGGAGCTAAGGTCCCTCAGGCAATTTCTTCACCCAGACCCCTTTCAGCATGTAAAGGATCTTTGGAAACCTATAGACAGAACTCTACCCTGGGGACAATGGAGGACTTCCACCCAGGAGCTAAAGATCCTAGAGAGCTCAAACCTTCACGTCTGGCAAAACTATGCCAACCACAGGAAAATCCCCACGCGAGAAGGCCCAGACATTCTAAGATGGGGATACTCCACTGCAGGTAAGTTTTCAGTCAAAGAAGCCTACTATCTGCAAGGTAATCACCAGAATCATGACAAGGAGAATATCTGGAATAAGGTTTGGAGTCCCTTCCTCTAGCCAAAGGTTTCAATATTTCTATGGCTCATCGTCCATAACCGTATCCTCGCTTGGGATAATATCTAGAAAAGAGGCTTCATTGGGCCATCAATCTGCCCCTTATGTCAACAACAAGAGGAAACCCTGGAACATATTTTCAATAGATGTCCTTTCATCCAGTGGATTTGGGACCAAGGGGATCAAGCAATGTGCAGGATGAACCAGAAAAGGAATAGCATCAGAGAGACAATCGAAAATTGGGACTTTATCTCCTTCAAAAATCCCATTCTTGCCCACATTTGGATACTGCTCCCAGGATTCACTCTCTGGCAAATCTGGAAGGAACGAAATAAATTAATCTTCCACTCCAAGGCATCCACTTGGGACCTAATATGGGGACAAATAAATAAGATCATACAGGAAACAATCTGAACTAAAACTTGGAAGCAGGAGGATGTGAAATGCGATCCAGAGGAGCAATGCATTTTCCAACACTGGCAGCTTAGCTTGAATAATTAGCCCGTGGTAAATTCAATCAATCACCGAAGAAGTATCCCAACTACCTGGTCCCCCCCTCTAGTAAGATTTATAAATGTCAACTTTAATGGGGATTCCAAAGGAAATCCGGGACCAGTCAGATTTGGAGCCACCCTCAGAAACTCAGACGACCAAATCCTCTGCCTTGTGGCGGGCTTTATTGGGGACAACACAAACAATTTTGTTCAACTGTATGGCCTCCTCCGAGGCATACAAGCAGCAATTGACAACCACTTCCACAATATCATTTTGGAAGGGGACTCTCAAATCATCATACAGCTAATTACTAAGATTCTACATGGGGAACATCCAAGGAAAATCTCGCCTAGATGGAGACTGTTAGGACTGCTAGAGGAATTTGGTGCCTTACTCAGACCCAATATCATTATCATACCCTCTCATGTGAAAAGGGACGTGAACAGTCTAGCGGATTTCTTAGCAAATGAAGGGGCAACAACAGAGAGGGAAAGAATCTACTGGGATCCTCACATCTCAGAAATTATAGAACTCTCCACCCGATGTCAATGCCTTGCCAACAAGGACTACCCAACCCCGGATGGGGTGCCACCTTTCACAGAGGATCCACATGGTACAATGCTTGGTTGGGCCTTAAATACAGGCCAACGGATTCCATCCCCTCACCATTAAGGATGGGAGCAAGCCGGATCATCCGGGTCGATGAGACAAGATTTCTCATGCGCATGAAGGGTACATAATCACAGAGCACTCACCAGATGGCCTTAATGGTAGGTCTGGTCACATTACTCCTCATGAATATATCCAATTTTGGAAAGGAAGGGGCTCATTTCGAGTTGGATTCATAGAATTCAAGCATCCCTAAGCTATGGTTTGATTATAGTTTCCTAATTGCTTCTAGGGCCACTGTTTGGAACCTCCACATGCCGTGAGAATGAGGTAAGCCTTGCAGAGGGTCCTCCTAGTATGCTTCGGCTGCACACTGAAAGAGACAACAAAATTTTGAGCAAGCATTGTCTATGGAACCGACGTAGCTCGTTACGAAAAATAGGAGGCCCATAATGCCTCCCATGGTCTACATCAACGAAATTATCCCGGACGAACCCTTTCAAGTCCCCCCAGAACACCTGCTCTTCACAGTTCCAACCAACTGAAACCTGCCAACATGTTTTCCAGACGAAACTACCAAACGGGCCACTAAGGATCATCACAACTCTCACAAATAAGAATCCCAATTGGAATATTTCCCCCCCTGCTACATCATTGAAAAGGTTCCAGAAGAAATGGATGTAGATCCGACTAAAGGTGTAGAAGAGATCCCTTCAACAGAAGACCTGGGAAGAAACGAGTCAACTGAGGCTGAGGCACTTGGCCCTAAGGCACATGGATATGAGATATTCTGGTTAGGGAGGTTGGCACAACTCCTATGCCACATCCTCTTTCTATCATGCAAGAGGAAGGATGTGTCCAACTACCATTCCTCCACCCAGACCACCTGAAGTTAATATTTGATTTAAGGAGCTTGGTGGAGGACCTAGTCCACCGCACCAGTCTCATAAGCCAACGAGATGACTTGATCTATGATGCCTACTCCAACACACCACTAGGTCAATGCTACCCGATGTGTGCTCAACTCTTCGTGTTGATAGCCAAGGTAGATGATAAGGATGGCAAAGGTGACATGGATGATGCCAGGTAATTATCACAATTCATAGTTTTAGTCTTTCCTTTGTTTCCTTTATGTTTATCCTAGCTAAGAGCCACTATTTTGTAACTCTAAGACTCAAGGTTTTTTCTCATATCAATGTATGCCAAATGTCTTGGTTTCCTTCGGGCAAGACAAATGGCAGCCAGTCCTTCTTTCTCACAGACTGCGTAGATAGCCATTTGTCTCAGTTTCCTCTTACCCGGTGAGACAGTTGGTAGACAAGATGTATATGGTTTCCCTTCTTTTGAAAAGTTAATATATTAGGCTCTTCTCTTTTTACTTAAAAAAAAACTTAAAAAAAATAGTAATCGCAGAGAAATAAGGAGTAATTTCTCTATACCAAATAAGGAATTTGTTGGGCAATCACAAACGAAATTGGCTGAATAAAGAAACCAGAATCGCAGAGAAATAAAGAAGTATTTTCGATGTACACAATAAGGAATTTGTTGGGAAGAGAAATTATCCTCCACTTATTATCCATGCACGGGAAAGAAATGCATTTGAATCTAAAATTTTAACACTGGAGTGAAATACATTCGATTCGACTCCTGGCCGACTGCTCAGGCATAAACTAATAACTTAAAAGATAAAGGAACATAAGATAAAAACACAATTTCTTTGTATTAAAAACAATATAAACGCAGAGTAAAATAAAATAATGGCCCGAGACCAAAACATAGTCTTCCTCAATAATAATACAACGAAGTAGTAATCTCAACCAGAAACGGAAACTACAATAAAATACAATAATAAAACAAAGCTCATAAACATAAATTTAGTCACCCTTTTGTAATTTCACACGGCGCACTATCACCCAGACAAAAATTCATATGCATAAATAAATGAGTCTTTTTCTTTTAACAACATCTACGCAAACGATCTTTCGACAATAAAGAAATGCATGAACAAGAAATTGAGTTATTATTAATACAAATTATGCACATGCATACCTTAGCCAAATGAGAAGAATCGAAAGTGATTGTCCTGCACTCGCGCTCCATCCAACTCTGACTTGTCGACCGATGAGACGCTCAGGGGTACTCTTCTTCCCCCTGAGCCCCCCGAGGCGCAAATGGGTCACACACACAATACCAGAGAATTCTAGCACCCAGCTCGCCTTGTAAGGTCGATCTACCACTTGTTACCTGAGTAGGGTATCCGAACTCCCACAAGAGAAAGTTTAGTCAAGATAAAATTTTAGCAGTGTAACGTTACGCAAGCCATATATGTCCCATCTCCTCCTTCGCCATCCTTTTTATAGAGTTTATTAGTCATTACTTTCCCAAACCCTCATTATATTTCTTTTTCATTTATTTAATTATGAAAAACCTCCCCCATACACATGTCGCACGATCCCCTAGATGCACCGGAAAATCAACTTATTAATTAATTAAATATTCCTATTTCCCTCACCCACCTAAAATCGTTCCTAAAAACTCTCCTCGGCATCCCACATTTCCCTTACAATTCTTAAATGACTTGCGCCTTACTTAATTCCTAGTTGAGTTCATAAATAAAAAGTCCCAAAGTCTAGATTCCTTGCTAAGATGGGCATTCCCCTTTTTCTTTAAGTTTCCCCTTTTCTTTAAGTTTCATTTTCTTTTAAGTTTCCCCCTTTTTCCTTTTTAACTAAAAATCAATTTACCAAGTGTAGATAAAAACAACAATTTACCCTTTTAATAAATTTAATCCTCCATTATAATTTTTTCTTTAATAATTAAAGTTTGAATTTCTTACCCCCCTTCTTGTTACATGTTTATTTAATTTTTTTTCTATATCCACATGTTCTACTTAGACCTAGGTTTTAATTTCACTAGGGTGGGCGACAATTGTTTTGGGAAATTTTAGATAATAAAATTTACTTATCACATCATTCATTTTAAGGCCGAACAAGTCCTAAGGAGGCATAGTTTTCTAGGCACTAGGTTTATTAACTTACCACATTTAATATCACAACGTGCCCTTCCGGATGCACTACGTGCTACAAGTGTGTCACTCACCTCTTTATGTTTTCTTTGCATGGTGTTCCCTTCAAGACGCACTACATGCTCCAAGGGTTCCACTCGCCTCTTGACTAAATTTAGTAGACGTCAAACCCCTGGAGTCAACACTTTGTCAGCTAATCTTGTGGGAGACTAAGGGCCTCTACAGAATAATGACCTTGCCTTATTGCGTGCCCATTAGAATCATCGTGAGTGACTGTCTCTCGAATTAGGTAATCATTAACCTACTGTTTGATCCATGGTGAGAGTGCTAGTAGGTTGGGGAAGGGATGTTTCCATGCCTCTCCCTCAATGTATCTTATTATCGTGCAAATTCCCTTTACTGCAAATGTGAGTCTGGTCGGCAAGCTATCGTCAGCCTGCATCCATCAACAAATCATGTCAGCAATAAGAATCAACATCATAATATCTAATCATATGTACATATGTCACATAAACAAGATTCAAACCCTAACAATCCACTCCCTGACTCAATATGGAGTCCAATGGGTTTCATCGATGCCTCAAAATCCTCAACGTCCAGAGTCCTGCACACTCAAGATAACCCAGTTAATAGAACCTATCTATGTAAATACAACAAAATAACATGTTATCAAATCCACAATATCTCATAATCAGAATAAAAAAAACCAATAGTATAATGACCTGGATCACTTGCACGCAAGTGTCCTCAAAGAATAAGTTCTCTCAGTGTGCACAAGAGTGAGATGTTACATACACCCCCTCTTGTTTTAAACTTCGTCCTGAAGATTCACAGTATGTAAGTGCTAAAATAAAGTGTATCATAGTATAATATGTCTAACTATCAAACAAAAATGGGAATTGTTGACGTATATCATATGCATCCTCCTAGGTCGTCGAGTGTGGACTATAGTTGTCCCACTGGACCTTGACCTGATCCACTGTTCGACATCATAGCCATCGAATGCGATGTTCTAGGATGTGGATTGGCTCCGCCGTGAGAGCACCCTCATCTGATACCTGCAAGGAACTCATGTCAATAACAAGTCTAGGATCACTAACATAATGTCTCAAAATGGATAAGTGAAAAACATCATGCATACGCCTCAAAGAATCAGGTAAGGCTAGTCGATAGGCCATGGACCCCTTCCTTTCCACAATGTGAAGGGTCCCACGAACCTAGGAGAGAGTTTAA
Organism: Picea engelmannii; assembly: GCA_009831015.1. Classification (NCBI taxonomy): domain Eukaryota; kingdom Viridiplantae; phylum Streptophyta; class Pinopsida; order Pinales; family Pinaceae; genus Picea; species Picea engelmannii. The sequence continues at coordinate 471,551 of ML786378.1, read as the reverse complement.
CACCCTTTCCAAACTTGATCGAATTCTTATGTGGTTTCACCCACTAAAATACTCGATCCCCAACTTTGTAACTACAGTCGACACGATGTGTGTCGGCATAACTCTTTTGTCGATCATGTGCTTCTTTGATCCTTTGTATTATTGTTTTCATTTGATCTTCCATTTGTTGGATCGCTTATGGTCCCACTAGGACCCTATCCTCCAGTCAATCCCAACTCAAAGGCATCTGACACGGTCGCCTATAGAGAAACTCGAAAGGTTCCATCTTAATGGTGCTTGATAACTGTTGTTATATGAAAATTCTACCAGTGGAAAGAATCATTCCCAATGCTTATGTTGGTCCATCACGTACATACACAACATATCCTCCAAGTTCTGGTTTTCTCACTCGGTCTTCTTGTCTGTTTCCGGGTGATATGCAGTACTAAATTTAAGTTGGGTTATCAAGGCCTCTTGAGAAATATTCCAAAATCGTCCTGTAAACACCGATCCTCTATCAAATATAATCCTCTTAGGCACGCCATGTAGTCTTGCAATATCGTTAACGAAAACTCTAGCTATGTTAGGTGCCTGGTATGTCGTACACACAAGAATAAAATGAGCACTCTTCGTCAGAGTGTCGACTATCACAAAAATTGAGTCGTGTCTCCTTGCCATCAGTGGAAATCCAACAATGAAATCCATCGAAATGACCTCCCATTTAGAATCTGGAATAGCGTGTGGTTATAGTAATCATGTCGGATGTCTATGTTCAGACTTCACCTATTGACATTTTAGACATCTTTTCACATAGTTGACTATGTCTTCCTTCATTCCTTTCTAGAAGAATAAGGGTTTAAGGTCTTCCCCTCATCTTCATGGCTCTAGGATGAGCCATGTACGCTGCTCTATGAGCCTCGTTTAGGATCAAACTTCTCAACAATGTGTTGGGTGGTACGTAAATTCAACCTTTAAATCTCAATAATTCATCGTTTTCCACAATAAATCCCTCAAATGTTGGTACCATTGATACAAGAGCATCACTCCAACTTAGCATAAGTGTGCCAGCCAGCTAGCACATCTAAAACACATTCATGAAAGGGAGAGGCATGGCCCTCTCAATTTTGAAATTCAAAATCTCAATAAATGTTGTAAGGCTTTTAATGCCAGACCACAACTTTGTACAGGTAGTGGTTGAGGTTTCATTTAATGGTTACTTGTAGCTAAGTCTAGATCCATTAGGTCTATGACATCCATTTATGTAATGTAGCCGTAGGAGCCGCTCTATGATAGCGATAGCTCAGAGACGGTGGTTGAGGATAAGCTCATGGGAGCCCTCATTTTGTAGAGGAGAAGAAATGAGAGTAGAGAGTTAGGAGGAGAGACCAGAGCAGAAAGGTCTCGAGAGAGAGCTAAGACCTATTATAGTCCAGCCTTTGTAAACATTTGTATAGACATACAGATTAATAGAAAAGCAGTTTTTCCTGCATATTGTGTGTTTGATGTTTACATGTTTTTATGAATTTCATGTTTTAAATGCATAACTGGTGAAGTAATTCAGAAGTTTCAATTTCTTCCTGTCTTGGAGTTTCCGAGTGCAACGAGTGCACATAGTCTACAAGGTGTGTGTTGACAAAGGTGAGTTAACCTTGGGAAAGCTCAAGAGGGATAACATTGAACCTTCATCAGCAGAGGTGCAAGGAGTGCACAGGAAGGAACTCTATTTTGAGTTTAGGGAAGATAGAACTACTGAAGGTTCTGTAGAGCTTTGCCAAGAGGGCATTGATCAAGTGCATAGAGTGCACTAGAGAACTCCATTTCAGGTTCTGAGAAAAGAGAAGTGTCGAAGAGAAGACACTCATAGGGTTGTTGAATACTCTATAGGCTCTACAAGGTGTGCATCGATCAAGAGAACACCAGGTGGGCGTAAGGAGTTTTCTTTTCAAGAAAAACTCTCGAATCTAAGTTATTCTAGATCCTCGAATGCAAGGTTTGTGCAAGAGTAAATATCCAGGAGGACGAAGCTCAGAAGGGACAACATTTCTATAATGCAGACGAGACCTAAAGGAACTGGTATCACAAGAGGAAGAGTCGAAGGTATAGACCTTCGAGACTTAGAAAATATTCTAAGTCAAAAAGATAAGAAAGCTCAGGAGGAGAGCACGCAACGAAGACATATATGAACCGTCAGATCTAGTGCAAATACCTTATAGTCGTCGGATCCAGAAGGAGGAATGAGGAGATTAAGGTCGAGTGTCTTCCAACACTCTAAGGCATGGAATTTCGCTATTTCGAAGTTCAGGGTTTGGAGCGGCAAGGGATTTTGGAGTCGCTGGATCAGAACTCCTGGTTCGTGAAATCGCACTAGGCATCGGATCTAGAGTGCGGTGGCCTGAGAGCCACTAGGTCAAGGATACATACATAGGGTTGAGTCCCTGGGAGGTGCACAGGAAAAAGGATCTGGTCCATCAGATCTAGCACCAAGGACCGATAGCCGTCAGATTCGGAAGGAGGTGCGAGGGGTTTAATCCTCGTAACAGCTGAGGGAAGAGGACTCGTTAAGTCCCCAAAGAATTAGGACCATTCATCAAGGGGACATGTGGTGAGTGGTCAAGGTTTGGGGAAAACCCTGAAAGGTTCTCTCAAGGGATAGTATTTTGGCATTTCGGGACACGGGAGGTTGAAGGACCAAGAACCGTCAGTAGCCGGAATTTCGAAATCATGAATTCTCAAATCCTGAAAAGTGGACCATTGTCACAGATAGATTTCGGCATTTCGGGACATGAGGATTCAAAAGACAAAGAACCAGGGGAATGCTTGCATCACGATTTCCTGAATCGCGAAAGCCGGTAGCACTTTGTCGTGGACCGTCATTTCAGCATTTCAGGACCTGCGAGTTCAAGAGTGAAGGAGTCGTGAGACGTGGAGTCCTGACTCACGAAACGTGAAAACTCAAAAGCATTCGGAGGCTAAGGGCGATCCAGAGCTGTTAATCCCTTTTCAGCGTTTAAGATATCAGGAGTTCGAAGGACAAGGATCCTAGTAGAGCTCGCATGCAGGAGTCCCGAAACCCTGAAATGTGAAAAGAGTGTTGGTTCAAAACAGAGAAGAGCGTCGAAAGTTGAGCGCGTGCATAGGTTTCTTTCAAGACCTATGCCAAAGGACAAAGGGACCTATGGATTTGTTCAAAGGGTTCCAACAGGAGCCCGAAGAGCTATTTCGGCTCAGAAGAAGAACGATCCAGAGACCGGGAGGTCAGTAGAACCCTGCTTAGCTAGGGGGCCTGCATCCTATGGTATTAGAGCCACTTTTTGTCTATAGACTGCAGGCAGAGGGAGGTAGAGTAGATAAAGAAAATACTCTGATACACACCATCAAGTGGTATGAGAGTAGATTTTTGTATGTAGATTTTAGAAAAAAGAAAAAGAGGAGACCATTACTTTGTTCACAGACAAAGGAGAGACGGTGGGAGAAATTCTGGTAACATCAAGTGGAATCAAAAGTAGAGATTCATGTGTATACAACAGGTGAAAGAAACAGAGTAATGATGCTCTTTGAATATTGTTGCAAGGTGTGCAACAGTCAATAGAGAGCTAGATGAGTTGTAGGAGGACATGGATATGCTCTTAGACGTAGAGTGATCCAAACGCTTTCCAGGAGGGTAGGTGAAATATGGCTACTGAAGGCCATAAGCATGGTCAAAAAGAGGACCATCAATCGATGAAGAGAAAGGTTGAGATGGATAAAGAAATCGCTGAGATAAGAGCGAGAATGGAGCAGCTTGCATTAATAATGCAGCAGAACGCAAGAACACGATGGGTGTATGAATGGCCCATGAAAAAGAAGGTGAAGTGGCCAGTCAAGGAGTTGTTGGCAAAAAGACAACAAAGGCTATTGAAAATATGGTTGAGGTATGTTGAAAGCCTCAGTGACACAAAGCTAGTTTGCATCTATGAGCTAGAAGTTGGAGAAACCCTCAGTGATGAGGAAGAGAGATCAGTTTTAGGTCTCATAAACTGCCAGGAGGGCAGAGATGAATTTTCCAATTGCCAGGTGGGAAATGAAATGAGATCATTGGAGGATCTCATAGACTGCTAGGAGGATAGTAGTGGAAATTCATATTGCCAGGAGGGAAATGGTATGAGATTAGCTGAAGATATCGTAAACTGCCAGGTGGCAGGGTAGAAATCCCATATTTCCAAGTGGGTAAGGGAGAGCAGATGAGACTATCTAAAAGTCTCAAGAACTCAAGGATGAGTTCGGGTTAGCAAGGAGTGTTGATGGAGATGGGATCGATTGATATCATAAGCTGGCAAGTGGGCAGAAGTGAAATTTTGAGTTGCCAGGTGGGCAATGGAAAGAGATCAGTGGAAGGTCTCGCGTACTGCTAGGGGAGAGTAGTGAAAGTTTAGATTTCCAAGCAGGAAATGAGATGGGATCACTGGATCTCATAGACTACTAAGTGGGCAGCAGAAAATTCCCAAATTGCGAGGTGGGTAGGGGAAAGGAGATGAGACTGTCTGAAAGTCTCATGAACTCAGAGGAGAGCTCAAATCAGCAAGGAGTGCTGACAGGAGAGAATCATAAGAGAATTCTGATCATTGGAGGAATAGAGGTGTTCCTACCAAGCAGCCCAGTTGAGGCCAGAGAATGTGTTGCAAATGCAACAACAGAAGAAAGACAGCCAGCAGAGACTGTCAAAGAAGAGGAAGAAATGGAGTAGACAATGATGTTTTCCCCTACAAGAGAAGATGAGCATTCAACAGAATGGCTCAAAATTTCCAGCTAGGAAGCTAAAACAAAGATGACTGGAGCACTGGAGCCTGCAACAGAAGAGGAAGTAGACAGCATGGATTTTACTGACCTGTGTGAAGAATTGGAAGCCCTGGAAAGGAGGGTGATGGTGCAAAGATTGCACATCCAACAAGATAATTTGGAAGCAGGTAGTGGAGCATACCATCTTGGGGAGAAGCTGGAAGAAGCTGGAAGTATGCCAGCAGGAGAAATGGCAGCAACAGAATTGCCACAAGAAGAAGTTGAACAACATTTCAGTGAGGAGATTGTAGATTCAGAGTCTGCAGTAGAGTGGCCACTTAGTGCCACAAAGAAAGATAAAGATAGCATGGGAGATCGAGCAGATCTGCCCATTGAGGAGACAAAAGTGCAACAGAAAAGACTGCATTAGGAGAGCCAGCCACTGGAGAAGCTGGACGAGGTAATTGAAGAAATTAGAAGGCTGATGTTGAGTTCAGCAGTAGAGACTGCCAGCAATGAGAAGCTGAGTAGAAGGGAGCCTGCAAGAGTAGCAGGGAAGAAGATGCAGCAACAACAACAACATCATAGCTGGAGAGGAGTCGAAGGACAACTCCAAGGGAAATTTTGCAATACAGGTGGATTTCAATACAGGAGAAGAGGAGCTCATGATCAAGAGATCATGATTTTTCCAATTAAGGAGTATGATGCAGGAGCATCACTCCAACTCATCATAAGCGTGCCAGCCAACCAGCACATCCAACACGCATTCATGAAAGGGAGAGGCACAACCCTCTCAATTTTGAAATTCAAAATCTCAATAAATGTTGTAAGGCTTTTAATGCCAGGCCACGCCTTTGTATAGGTAGTGGTTGAGGTTTCCTTTAATGGTTACCTACAGCTAAGTCCATATCAGTCAGGTATGCGACATCCACTTATGTAATGTAGTTGCAGGAGCCGCTTTGTGATAGAGATAGCTCAGAGATGGTGGTTGAGGATAAGCTCATGGGAGCCCTCATTTTGTAGAGGAGAAGAAATGAGAGTAGAGAGTTAGGAGGAGAGACCAGAGTGGAGAGGTCCTGAGAGAGAGATGAGACTTGTTACAGTCCAGCCTTTGTAAACATTTGTATAGACATACAAATTAATAGAAAATCAGTTTTTCCTGCATACTGTGTGTTTGATGTTTACATGTTTTTATTCATTTCATGTTTTAAATGCATAACTGGTGAAGTAATTCAGAAGTTTCAATTTCTTCCTGTCTTGGAGTTTCCAAGTGCAAGGAGTGCACATAATCCACAAGGTCTATGCCGACAGAGGTGAGGTGGCCTTAGGAAAGCTCAAGAGGGATAGCATTGAACCTTCATCAGCAGAGGTGCAAGGAGTGCACAGGAAGGAACTTTGTTTTGAGTTCGGGGAAGACAGAACTACTGAATGTTCTGTAGAGCTCTGCCAAGAGGGCATTGAGCAAGTGCATAGAGTGCACCAGAGAACTCCATTTCGGGTTCTCAAAAAAGAGAAGTGTCGAAGAGAAGACACTCACAGGGTTGTTGAATACTTTGTAGGCTCTGCAAGGTGTGTATCGAACATGAGAATGTCAGGTGGGCGTAAGGAGTTTTATTTTCAAGAAAACTTCTCGAATCTGAGTTATTCAAGATCCTCAAACGCAAGGTGTGCGCATGAGTAAATATATAGGAGGACAAAGCTCAGAAGGGACAACATTTCTATAATGAAGATGAGACCCAAAGGAACCAGGCTCGCAAGAGGAAGATTCAAAGGTATAGACCTTCGAGACTTATAAAATCTTCTAAGTCAAGAAGATAAGAAAGCTCAGGAGGAGAGCATGCAAGGAAGACAGATCTGAACTGTCAGTTCCAGCACCAATACCCGATAGTCGTCGGATCCGAAAGGAGCAGCAAGGAGATTAAGGCCAAGTGTCTTCCAACACTCTAAGGTGTTGAATTTCTCTATTTCGGAGTTTGGAGTTTGGAGTGGCAAGGGATTTTGGAGTCACTACATTGCAAACTCCCATTTCGCGAAATCGTGCCAGCTGTCGGATCTGGAGCGCGGTGGCCTAAGAGCTGCTGGATCAAGGATACGTACACAGGGTTGAGTCCCTAGGAGGTTCATAGGAAAGAGGATTTGGGCCTTCATATCTAGCACCAAGGACCGATAGTCGTCATATCTGGAAGGAGGTCTGAGGGGTTTAATCCTTGTAATAGCAGAGGGAAGAGGACTCGTCAAGTCCCGAAAGCATCAGGATTGTTCATCAAGGAGACACGTGGTGAGTGGTCAAGGTTCGGTGAATACCCCGAAAGGTTTTCTCAAGGGGTAGTATTTCGACATTTCGGGACCCAGGAGGTTGAAGGACCAAGAACTGTCTATAGTCAGAATCATGAAATCGCGAATTCTGAAATCCCGAAAAGTGGATCGTGGTCATGGGTAGATTTCGGCATTTCGGGACCCAAGGATTCGAAAGACAGAGAACAGGGGAAACACTTGAATCATGATTTCCCAAATTGCGAAAGATGGTAGCGCTTTGTCGTGGACTGTCATTTCGGCATTTCGGGGCCCGAGAGTTCAAGAGTGAAGGAGTCGTGAGACGTGGAGTCCCGACTCACAAAACGTGAAAATCCGAAAGAATTCGGAGGCTAAGGGTGATCCAAAGCCGTTAATCCCTTTTTTGTGTTTCGGATACTGGGAGTTGGAAGGACAAGGAGCCTGGGAGAGCTCGCATGCAGGAGTCCCGAAACCCTGAAACATGAAAGGTGTGTTGGTTCAAAACAGAGAAGAGAGTTGAAAGCTGAGCGCGTACATAAGTTTCTTTCAAGTTTTGTGCCAGAGGACAAAGGAACCTGTGGATTTGTTCAAAGGGTTCCAACAGGAGCCCGAAGAGCTATTTCGGCTCAGAAGAAGAATGATCCAAAGATCGGGAGGTCATCCGAACCCTTCTTAGGTAGGGGGCCTTCATCAACCATCATTTTGTTTTGTCTGATAAACTCCTTAACCTCCTTGTACCAGTTATTCTCGTGCTATAAAGTTAGGATATTTTCACGTATATATTTCTAAAGAGGCATCACCAAAAATATGCATAGTCTCCAACTCAATGCATCAACCTCTCTATTCACTATTCCTTTTATGTAAGTAATCTCAAAATCGTACTCACTAAGCAAATCTGACCAACGTCGTTGTCGAGCGTTCAAGTCTCTTTGTGTAAAGATGTGTTGTAGACCATAGTGGTCCACTTTTAATTCAAATTTTGTTCCAATAAGGTAGTGTCTCAAAAATATCAAGGCATAAACAATGGCTAACAATTCCTTAATCATGCATTTCATAGTTCTCCTCATGCCTTCTCAAATTTCTCAAGATGTAAGCGGTCACTCGACCGTCCTGCATCAAGACTCTGCCTAAGCCTTCCTTGGATGCATCAGTGCATACCAAGAATTCCCCATCCATATCAGGGACCTTTAGTATTGGTGTTGTCGTTAGCAGCTCCTTGAGCCTCTAAAATGCCTCAGTGCATTTTTTAGTCCAAACAAACTTCCTGTTACTCTTCTGCAATTTCGTGATCATATTTTCTATCTTCTAAAAAACACTCGATGAACCGTTGATAATATCATGCTAAACCCATGAAGCTACACACTTCAGGGACATTCATTGGCATAGGCCATTCCATAATATCCTCAACCTTTGTTGGATCCACAACGATACCTTCATCGGATATGACTTTCCCTAAGTAGTGAATCTTTGATTGATAAAACGACCATTTAGACAATTTTTGATACAATTTGTTCTCTTGTAGACACTACAGTACCAAGCGCAAGTGATCTTCATGCTCCTCCATCGTCCGAGATTAAATCAAAATATAGTCAATAAATACTTGGATGAACCTGTTCAAGTATTCGCAGAACACCTCGTTCATTAAACTCATAAATACCGCAGGGGCGTTTGTAAGTCCAAAAGGTAATACATTAAACTCGTAATGTCCAAAGCCCTTCTTAAATGCAATCTTAGGGATGTTTTCCTCCTTAATCCATAACTCGTGATACCCTGATCTCAATTTGATCTTTGACAACACCGTCACTCCTTTCATCTGATCAAATAGATCGTCAGTTCAAGGCAACATATATTGATTCTTGATTGTTTCCTTGTTCAATTGACGGTAGTCAATGAAGAGTCTCCATGAACCATCCTTATTCTGTATGAAGATAACAGGCGCATCCCATGGTGACACACTTGGACATATAAGTCCTAGGTCCAACAACTCCTTCAGTTGCATTTTCAACTCCTGTATCTTCGGGATCAACATCCTTGCCTTATGCGTTCTGACTATTGGTTTAGTTCGAGGGTTTAGGTCGATGGTAAATTCCAATCCCCTCTCCAGTGGCATCCCAGGTAACTCCTCAGGGATGATGTCCACAAACTATTGCACCACCAGAAGGTTTTCTAGACCTTCCTTTACTCCCTTCTCATTTAATGCAAGGATCACATAAATCTTATGTCCTTTGTGCATGCTCTTTCGTAGCTGCCAAGAAGAGATGAACCTCAGGGAGACTCCCTGGTTTTGGCCTACAATCACGTGCCTATGTCCATGGTCATCGACCAAGCTCAATTGTTTTCTCTTACAATCGAGTATCACATCATGCAATTTGAACCAGTCCATACTGATCACGACGTCATAATACCCTAAGGTTGTGACATACAATTTGGACCTAGTGAAAACTCTCCTAGATTGAGGCTACAACCCATAACCTTCCAACCAACCTTTTGTTTGGCTCCCAAAGCCATTTCTATAACACTAAACGCATCATGTTCGACTTCCTTTACCTTAATTAGTTTTTTCATTGCCCCGTAAATGAAACTCTCTGTAGCACCTGTATCTATAAAAATACTAAGGGTCTGGTCAGCGACGGTACCTGACGTCTTGAGCATAGCTGAATAGTACTCTGCCTAGAAGTTATGCACTCCTACATGAATCTAATCGACCTTTCCCAATTCTCCCACGGTAGTGGGTTCAGCTGATACAGATTCTCTAGTCCTTTCCACAGGGAAGTCACATTGGTAATGTAGCTCCCCACATGTCCAACACCCTTTCTTCAATATACTACTCCTTGTACCCGAAGTAGAATATGATAGCCCCATCGGCATAGAACCCTGGTTTGTTCTGCTAAACAGGCCTAAATTGTTGTTGTTGCAGTCAGCGCTACTGTTGGTGTTTGGTCCTCGGTAAGGAGTCTGCTACTAAGGCACTGGTTGCCAAGGTGTAGTGAAAGTGGATCCTCTCTGGAATCTGTGATATCCTGGTGAATGTCTAGTTGGTGTATGATGTTGCTATGTACTAGATGATACCTTCCCCACTAGTCTTGTTCGAGTCCTTCTCTGACCTCCACTGATAAACTCCTCATTTGCTATGAGGGCCTTCTGGACATCATGATGCAAGGTTTGAGGCATTATAATCCTAACCTTTGCATGAATGCTGACATTAAGGCCGAACACAAACATGTTGACCTTACGTTTCTTGGTATTCATGTGCAGAGCATACCGAAGCAGGTCCATAAAATTGGCCTTATACTCAGGCACCGTATGTCCACCCTGTCGCAAGGCGTTGAACTCGTTGAGCTGATGCTCAATGAATTCCTCAGAAAGATACCTCTCCTGGAACCGTTCCTCAAATAGTTCCCCTGACACATCTTTGACTTCCATGTTTAAATGCAGTAGGAGGGTCTTCCATCATAGAAGAGTTCTCCCCTTCAGTTGAAATAATTCCTCGTGGACCTTCATGATGGAGGTCATCATCGCGAAGCATGAAGAACATTGCCTTGCTCTCCATCCATGCCTCGACAACTGAGCCATATGTGACTCTCATGGACTTGAGAACTTATCCCTCTTCAGTTCTCAGTGAATGCAAATGATACTGGTTGGGGCGCATTGTGGACCCTCGGGGGTACATGCGCCCTGGCCTCATCTCATTATAGATGGTGAATCAAGGCCTCTAACATTCCTTGGAAGGACCTTGTCAGACCATCATCATCCCTTACAACAATTAAATCCAACCTAAGGACTTGTTCTTCCCCTTGGGGGTTAGACTCCGAGGGGGCGGGCACTTCTGGAGGCTTCACACCTCCTTCCACGACACCACGTTGTGAAACCTCTATGGTGTCCTATAATCAATAGCATTGCATGGACATGTTAATGTTTAATTAGAGATAGGTTATTAATCAATGGTTTACTGCAATGGAAAGCATGGCGATCCATAGTTGCAGGTTTGAACCCCTCTCTGATACCATATGTAATGACCCCCATCGTTATGACAACATGCGATGCATAACAAGAACAGTTTTTTTTATATATAAGCAAGAAGGTAACAATGCCAATTGTCGATCAACGCAACGTGACGATGAACACAATGCACACAACCAACATCAACAACACACATGAATAGAACCCTTATGGCAAGCGAGAAACAATCACAATAAAAAGTTACAGAACAATGTAGCGACCATCATTTACAACAACCACTTCACCCTAACAGGAAGCAACACGCGCAACAATTCCTTTCATGGAATCTTGTCACCACAATCCGACAAGTGCACTAGTATTCCAAACGCAAACGTAAAAACTCTAAACCATCAACAACTACATAAATCCAACCTTTTCGTTTATCCAACTTTCACTGACATACATTATACGAAACCATAAAGAGAGCATTGTAATCAATCTAGTTAATTGGGCGCAAAGTAACTATAATCAAGATAGGGTTAACGATTGCAACCTTCTAGACATACCTCAATGCTATCTTACCATCATAAACCTATTCTGGTGCATTGTATCATGCCTTAACCTAATATTAACATATATAACAACTTTCAAGTAACATTACTTTTTATTAAAAAGAGGTGTTTCAGAATCAATAAATTCACTATGCCTTTCACTACTTTTCCAGTTCAAAAACGCAGTGTACCATAACCTTAAAATGCATCCCTTCTATCTAAATTATAATTTCTAAATAAATTTAATCTAGACAATCAATGTTAAGGTTCCCATTCCTTCCCCAATGAATAATCCTTCCCTACATCTATCTTAATACAACCTCATAAAACATTAAGAAGAAGAAGAATAAAGGCAACTTCTAAATAACAATTTATCATTAAAATTTCACATGCATACAAAGAGTAATATTATAAGACTTAGGTTATTATAAATTTGATTCCAGACTTACACTATTACATAGTTAAACTCGGACTTAGGTTATTACATAATTAATTCATTATTGCATTAATTCCATTTTAATTTCTCATAAAAGAAAACATTACATAACAAGGAGAGTTTACATTATATAACAATATACAACAGAATTTACACGATATGACAGAATTTACATTATAACAAAATTACATTATATAACATTACATAACAAAGAATTTACATTGTATAACATTATTTATAATGTTGCACAATCCTTGACTAAGTGACTGTGTAAAAATGACGCCAAGACAAATATAAGTGTGACCATTCTAATTTCTAATTCAAGGAGAATCATAATCGTAGTCTAAAATTCGCTGCAACACCAGTTATGTCAGTCTTTTCCTTTTTATTTGTAGTTGTCAATTTAATCGCTGACACACATTGTCTGTCAAAAAAAATCGTTGTCTATCAAAATCGCTGAGTAAATTCCACTGACTACGCCTTTTTATATTCCATGACAATTTTGTTATAATTTTTCTGTTGAATTTAATTAAATTGTTAAAATATATGTACATAAAAAATTCTCTGTTGAAGGGCATTTCTGGTTAAATTTAGTTGAATTTCATTTATTGAATAGGGGGCAATTTATTCTAGATAGTATATTTCTCTGCATAAATGGTCTCTTTTGTTTACAAAAATCAATAATATCCAAGGCGTCTCTAGATTCTGAATTTGATATCTTCCATGCAACAAATCTTTGAGCTCTTGATGAAATCTGGATTGTCACCATCAAGCCCCAGTTTCTAAGCATACAAGGTTAGAAAATCTCACCAAAGACCCGGTTTCCGATAATACAAGGTTAGACCATATTGGCGAAGGTTTCATTCATATGTCAAGTAATAACAAAACACAGAAGGCAAAGGGATCCCATGGGTTAACTATTGTGCACAACGCATCTGGGCGAGACACGGGTTTTGACAGAGAGAATAATTTTGAACAGGCGTACGTAAGTCAACATTTGATGCACTAACATGAGGCATCAATAGTGACATGGGTTAATCAAATACATCGGATGTGGGTACATTTTTCATTGTATTAATCATTTCCTAAAATTTTCGAAATGTCAACACATAGAAATATTTAAGACAGATGAAACGAGAAGGAAAAAAAATGGAACTCAGGAGTCTTGAGACAATTTCAATGAGAAAACAACAACAAAAAATTTCGCTAAGGAACCTATTAGGAAATAAATAAATGTGATTCAAGAGGAACTTGCTATCACTTGAAACCATCAAGTTCCAAGGTCAGACGACTGGAAAGAATCACAGGTCGAAATTAAAATGCAAGGGCGAAACTGGAAGGCAATGAAATCGCTGGAAAAATTAAAAACAAAATGGCTGAGAAAATAAACAATCAACACAGAGCCTTTGTAAACCCTTGTCATTACGACTACATGTGATGCAAAGAAAATAAAATAAAATAAAATAAAATAAAATAAAATATATATATATATATATATATATATATGTGTGTGTGTGTGTAGGAAAGAAACAATGACAAAAATTAATCAATACAACTTGACGACGAACACCACGTAAGCCAGTCAGGCAACAAACAACAAAACATCCTAGCATACTAGAACATCATGCGATGGGGTGCGACACACGGAAATCAATTAGGAAAAATAAACGACTAAGCTATCGGACAACATCAAGATCAACCAGACACAACCAACATCAACTGACACAGGTAACTTGAACCTTCACGGCGAGTGAGGAACAAGCACAAACAAGCATTACAACACAAGTACCAACATCAACTACAAAAAACATTATGCCCACATCGGGAAGCAAATGACTCTGACTAGGTTATCATTTGCATCTATCAATCAGAGCATGCAATGATCCCCTCATGAAGAATCATGCTGCCACAAAGCGGTAGGTGTGATAGTAACCAATACGCAACAGAACATATCTAGAGCAATGACCCAAGAAAAATCCAACACGCTAGGAGACCGAATTAAATGTCAAAAATACATGAATACTATACCCAAGCACTCAATCGACAATTCAACAAGACGCAAGGTGACATCATTTAATATTTAAATTGTGCAACCAACCAAAGGATTTCTTGTTTTCTTATTTGGCACCTTTTATCAAGGAAGTCTCCCACATTGTAAAACCAGATAATTTGAATAACATCTATAAAATTCATGTGCATGGACATTTTATTTTAATTCTCTATAAATAGAATGTTATTAGAAATATAGCTTAATCATATGTGATATAATAAGTTAATACGTACATTTTGTTATACCAAAAATAATGTTTACCATCATAAACAAAGTAAATTGACATATTAAGAACATGAATTAAAAGGGTTTTCATTTTAGATTAAAAGGGAACTTCCACATCATCTTTTCTGTTTTTGAAATTGGAAGTTTTTGAAATTGGAAAATGCCTGAATCAATTAATATTAAACACGTCCAGCGATAAATACCACCGACATCGTGGCTAATAAGCAACTATTAAAATAAGAAAATTCAATGTGTTCATGCCAGTCCTATGACAACTAAGTGCTCTCAACGACTGGATGTTAAAATCATTTCTCTGACAACTCAACATTGTCAATGGTTGGGAACAATTGAAGGAACAACTACATCTAGGAAAATGTTCTCAATTGTTTTAATACTGTAGTAATGGTTGGATGTTCTAGGTGTGGTTGTCGGATCCTTTATAATAATTTTATAATATTTATTATATAATTAGACATTTGAATATATAAGCATAATTACTATAGACTTTTCATACCGAGTATATAAAAATATAAAAAGGAATATCCACGATTGTCAACATTAAATATATAAGGAATAATCATGAATTGTCATGTAGAATATACAAATAACATCTACGAATATCCATATAGAACGTTTATGCAGAAATTATAAAGAATATAAAACGGTTTGTGAGCTCGGAATGTATAAGGATATCCACAATATCACCTTGAATATATGAGGAACAATTATGATTTTTCATAGAGAGAATTTATGCAAGAAATATAAAGAATATAACAACGAAATGCCAACATCGAAGGTATAAGGATATCCATGAATTTGTCTAGAATATATGAGGATCATTTACGATTGACATACAAAGAATTTATGCAGGAATATAAAGAATATAGCACTGAAATGCCAATGCAGAAGGTATGAGGATATCCACGAATTCACCCACAATATGTGAGGAACATTTATGATTGACACACAAACTATTTATGCAGGAAATATAAATAATATAACAGTAAATATCGTTGTGTAATCCATAACTAAATCATTGTGTAAATCCATAACTAAATCACTGTCAACAACATGATATCGTTGTCTTTTAATAAATCTATTGATAAATATGGTAATATTAAAAATCTATTGATAAATCTAATGATATCGTTGTCCAACAACAATATCGTTGCACATTGTGCACTCCAATTACTAACCATGCAATCATGACGCAGTCGTCACGCAATCATCATAGATCTGGAAATGCAGATCAATGAAGTGGAAATGTGGAGCAATGAAGTGGAAATATAACAAGAGATTTGGAAACGCAATAAGTAAAGTGGTTGTTTTGTTGAGGTATGATAGTTGATAACTCCATGAAAAATAAAATGAGAAGGTATCACCCAATCACTGATTTTAAGAGGCCTCATGTAGAGATCAAGGAAGTGGATAGTTGGGTAAAGTGAGGTTTAAAACAAGGTGTAGATGCATGGTGAAAACTCAAGTAAAAAGAGTGGTTTCTGAGATTACAACTCAAGAAAAAACGCAGAGGAACTCGCTGCAAATAAACACTAGGCAGAGGAATGGTCGTACACTTATTATCCATGCACAGGAAAGAAGGGAATTTGAATCTAAATCTTTAACACCAGAGTAAAAGACAGTCGATTTGGCTCTTGGCCAACTGCTTAGGCACAAAACAATAACTTTAAGGATCAAGAAACATAGGATAAAAACATAAATCTGCATCCAGATATTCTCTGTGGAGAAGTAAATAATGAAATAAAAGAGCAATCAATGAATAAAGAAAATGAAGGCAGGAGACACAAGAGCGCATGCAAGGTTTTGATTCTGGGGCTCATTCTAGCCATGCACAATAGACAATAACTTAGAAATGAAGGATACTTTGGATAACAAGGGTTCTTACTGAATGAATCAAGCGACAAGGGGATTACAATTACCATAGAAATCCATGTGCAAGGAAAGCTCATGGAAATGAAATCGTCATCTGAGTACGGTAAAATAAACAAGGGGAAATTAAATTTCATTGCAAGTAACAACTTTAACATGTGTACCATAGCCAAATGAGAATGCTCTGAAGTGACTGTCCCGCACACGCTCCTTTCAATTCCCTCTTGCCAATCAATGTGACCTCATCGATACCTCCCAACAAACGCTATGGGTACTCTTCTTCCCCCTGAGACCCCTGAGACGCAAAGGGGCCACACACACAATACTAGAGAATTCTAGCACCCATCTTGCCTCACAAAGTCGAGCTACCACCCATTACCCAAGCTGGGTATCCCAACTCCAATAAGAGAAAGTTCATTCAAGATGAAATTTCAGCAACGTAACATTACACAAGCCAGATGTGATCCATACTCCTCCTCCGTCATCCCTTTTATAGAGTTTCTTAGTCATTAGTTTCCCAAAATTCTCATTAGATTCCTTTTTCATTATTTTAATTAGGAAAAACCTCCCCCATACACATGTCACTTGATCCCCTAGTTGCACCAGAAAATAAATTTATTAATTAATTAAATTTCTCTATTTTACTCACCCACCTAAAAGCATTCCTAAAAACACTCCTCGGTGTCCCAAAATTCCCTTACAACTCTTAAATGACCTACACCTTACTTAATTGCTAGTTGAGTTCATAAATAGAAAGTTTCAAAGGCTAGATTCCTTAATGAGTTAGAGATTCAACTTTTTCTTTAAGTTTCCTCTTTTCTTTAAGTTTCCCTTTTTATTTAAGTTTCTTTTTTCTTTTAAGTTTCCCCCTTTTCCCCCTTTTAACTAAAAATTCATTTACCAAGTGTAGATAAAAAAAAACCATTTACCCTTTTAATAAATTTAATCCTCCATTATAATAAATAATCAAGTTTGAATTTCTTACACCCCCTTCTTCTTACATGTTTATTTCTTTTTATTTTTTTTCTTTAACCACATGTTCTACTTGGACCTAGGTTTTAATTTCCCTAGGCTGGGAGCAATTGTTTTTTTAAGGGAACTTTTAGTTATTAAAATTTACTCATACCATCATCTATTTTAGGGCCGATCGGGTTCTAAGGGGCCATAGTTTTCTAGGAACTAGGTTTATTAACTTATCATAGTTAAAATCGTGATGTGCCCTTCATGACACACTACGTTCTCCAAGGGTGCCACTCGCCTCTTTCCGTTTTCTTTGCATGACATGACCTTCAAGACACACTACGTGCTCCAAGGGTGTCACTTGCATATTTTCATTTTCTTTGCACGACATGTTTTTCAAGACGCACTATGTGCTCCAAGGGTGCCACTCGCCTCTTTATGTTTTCTTTGCGTGACGTGTCCTTCAAGATGCACTACATGCTCCAAGGGTGCCACTTACCTCTTAAATCAATTTGGTAAATGTCAAACCCCTAGATTCAATACTACGTGAGGTGATCTTGTGGGAAACTAAGGGCCTCTAAGGAATAAGGACCCTTCCTTATTGCGTTCCCTTTAGAATCATCATGAGAGACTGTCACAGTATTTCCTCACAACATCGCGGGTGTCTCGAACTAAGTAATCATTAACCTATAGTTCGAGCCACGGTGATAGTGCTCATAGGCTGTGGCAGGGATGATGCCACACCTCTCACTCAATGTCTCTGGTTGTTGTGTGTGACCCCTTTACTCCTCATGTGAGTCTAGTCGACAAGCTATTGTCAGTTTGCATCCAGCAACGAATCATGTCAGCAACAACAATCAATATCATAATATCTAATCATATGTACATATGTCACATCAACAACATTTAAACCCTAACATTCTGCTCCCGAACATGATATGGAGTCCAAGGGGTTTCATCAATTCCTCTGCATCCTCAATGTCCAGATTCTTTGACACTCATGAGAACCAAGTCAATAGCACATGTCTATGTAAATACAAAAAAATAACATATCATCAGATCCAAAATATCTCATAATCATAATCAAAACAACCAATAGTATAATAACCCAGATCACTTGCATGTAAGTGTCCTCAAAGAATAAGTTCGCTCAGTGTTTGCAAGAGCGGAATGTTACATACACCCCCTCTTGTTTTAAACTTCGTCCTAAATTTTCACAATATATAAGTGCCAAAATAAAGTGTATCACAGTATCATAAGTCTATCTATCAAACAAAAATGAAAATTTTCGATGCATATCATATGCGTCCTCCCTGGTCGTCAAGTGTGGACTATAGTTTTCCAACTGGAACTTGACCTGATATATTGTTCAACGTTGTAGCTGTCGAATGCAATAGTGCAGGTTGTGGATTGGCTTCGTCGTGAGCACACCCTCGACAGATGCCTACAAGGTACTCATGTCAATAACATGTGTAGGATCACTAACATAATGTCTCAAAACATATACGCGTAAAACGTCATGCATACACCTCAAGGAATCAGGAAAGGCTAATTGATAGGCCACATGCCCCTTCCTTTCCACAATCTCAAAAGGTCCCATGAACCTAGGAGAGAGTTTATCACCCTTTATAAACTTGATCGAACTCTTACTCGGTTTCACCTGCAATAAGACTCGATCGCCTACCTTGTAACTAAAGTCGACATGGTGCGCATCGGCATAACTCTTATGCCGATCCTATGCTTCTTTGATCCTTTGTATTATTGTTTTCATTTGAAATTCCATTTCTTGGATCACTTCTGGTCCCACCAGGACCCTATCCTTAAGATGATCCCAACTCAAAGGCATATAACATAGTCTCCTGTAAAGAAACGTGAAAGGTGTCATCTTAATAGTGCTTTGATAACTATTGTTGTATGCAAACTCTACCAGTGGAAAGAAATCCTCCCAATGCTTATGTTGGTCCATCACGTACATACGCAATATATCCTCCAAGATTTGGTTTGTTCGTTTGGTCTTCCTGTCTGTCTCCGGGTGATACGCGGTACTAAAGTTAAGTTGGGTTCCCAAGGCCTCTTGGAAACTAGTCCAAATCTACCAAGTAAACATTGATCCTCAATCAAATATAATCCTCTTAGGCATGCCATGCAACCTCACAATCTCACTGATGAAAACTCTAGCTATGTCAAGTGCCTGATACGTCGTATGCATAGGAATAAAATGAGCACTCTTCATCACAGTGTCGACTACCACAAAAATTGAGTCATGTCTCCTTGTCATCAGTGGCAATCCAACAATGAAATCCATTGAAATTACCTCCCATTTCTATTCTAGATTAGAATGTGGTTGTATTAATCCTGCTGAATGTCTATGTTCAACCTTCACCTACTAACATTCTAGACATATTGCCACGTAGTTGACTATATATACCTTCATTCCTTTCCAAAAGAATAAGGGTTTAAGGTCTGCTCTTATCTTCGTGACTCCTGGGTGAGCCATGTACACTACTCAGTGAGCCTCATTTAGGATCAAAATCCTCAACTCATCGTTGGGTGGTACGTAAATTCAAATTTTAAATCTCAATAATTCATCGTTGTCCATAGTAAATTCTTCGAATTTTGGTACCATCATTATGTTTTGTCCGATAAAATCCTTGACCTCTGTATACCAGTCATCATCATGTTCTAAAGTTAGAATATTTTCTCATAGATTTGTTTGAAGACGCATCACCAAAAAATATGTGTGGTCTCCGACTCAATGCATCAACCGCTCTATTAATTGTTCCCTTTATGTAAGTAATCTTGAAATTGTACTCTCTAAGAAATTCCAACCAATGTCGTTGTCGCGTGTTCAATTCTCTTTGCGTAAAGATGTGTTGTAGTCCATAGTGGTTTATTTTTAGTTCAAATTTTCTTCCAATAAGGCAGTGTCTCCAAAATCTCAAGGAATAAACAATGGCTAACAACTCCAAATTGTGCGTCGCATAGTTATCCTCATGCCTTCTCAATTTTCTCGAGATGTATGCGATCACTAGACCATCTTGCATCAAGAATGTGCCTAAGACTTACTTGGATGCATCAGTGCATACCAAGAAGTTTGCATCCATGTCAGGGACATTTAGCATTGTTTTTTTTGTCAACATCTCCTGGAGCCTCCGAAATGCCTCCACGCATTTCTCAGTCCAAACAAACTTCTTGTTCTTCTTCTGCAATTCCATAATCAGATTTTCTATCTTCGAAAAAATGTCAACAAACCATTGATAGTATCCTGCTAAACCCATGAAGCTACGCACTTCTGGGACATTCGTCAGCGCAGGCCATTCCATAATAGCCTTGACCTTTGCTAAATCCATAGAAATACCTTCATCGGAGATGACATGCCCTAAGTAGTGAATCTTCGATTTATAAAAGGAGCATTTAGATAGTTTTCCAAACAATTTTTTCTCTCGAAGACAATGTAGCACTAAGCTCAAGTACTCATCATGCTCCTCCATCATCTGAGAATATATCAAAATATTTTCAATGAATACTTGGACAAACTTGTCCAAGGATTCATGGAACACCCCGTTCATCAAACTCATAAATACCCCAGGGGCATTTTTCAGTCCAAAAGGTAAAACAATAAACTCATAATTTCCAAAACTCGTCTTAAAGGCGGTCTTAGGGATGTCGTCCTACTTGATCTGTAACTAGTGATACCCTGATCTCAATTCAATTTTTGAAAACACCTTCGCTCCTTTCATCCGATCAAATAGATCATCAATTCTTGGCAACAAATACTTATTCTTGATTGTTTCCTTGTTCAAATGACGGTAGTCAATGGAGAGGTTCAATAACCCATCATTCTTCTGTATGAATATAATAGACGCACCCCATGGTGACACACTTGGAAGTATGAGTCCTAGGTCCAACAACTCCTTCAGTTTCATTTTCAACTCCTGCAACTCCACAGTCGACATCCGATAAGGCATTCTTTCTATCGGTTCAGTCCCTGGTTTTAGGTCTATGGTAAATTCCAATTCCCTCTCCGGCGACATCCCAGGTAAATCCTCAGGGAAGACGTCCGCAAACTCTCTCACCACCGGAAGGTGTTCTATACCTTTTGCTACACCCTCATGTTTAACACAAGGATCACATAAAGCTTACATCCCTTATGCATTCTCTTCCATAGCTGCAAGGAAGATATGAACCTTAGGGAAACTCCCTGGTTCAGACCTAAAATCAGGCATCTTTGTCCCTGATCATCGATCAAGCTCAACTTTTTCATCTTAAAGTTGAGTATCACCTCATCTGATTCCAACTAGTCCATATCGATCACGACATCATAAGATCCTAAGATTGTGACGTATAGGTTCTCCCATGTAACAAACTCTCCCAGGTTAAGGCTACAACCCGTAATCTTCCCACCAACCTTTTGTTTGGCTCCTGAAGCCATTTCTTCCAAGCTAAACTCGTTTTGTTCGACTTCCTTTACCTTAATTCTTTTTAACGCTACACCATAAATGAAACTCTCGGTAGCACTCGGATATATCAAAATACTAAGGGTCTAGTTAGCGACGGTACCTGACGTCTCGAGCACAGTCGACTGGTGCTCTTCCTGGCGGTTATTCACTGCTGCATGAATCTGATGGGCCTTGCCCAAATCTTCGATGGTAGTGGGTCCAACTGATCCAGATGCTCTGGTCCTCTCCATTGGGAAGTCGCGTTGTTAATGTGGCTACCCACATGTCCAACACCCTTTCTTCAGTCCATTACACCTGGTAGCCAAAGTAGAAGTTGATGGCCCACCAGCTTGGAACCCTGGTCTGTTCTGCTGAACAGGCCTAAACTGTTGTTGTTGGGGTCGATGTTATTGTTGGTGTTGTGGTCCTCGGTAAGGAGTCTGTTGATGAGGTTTCGGTCATCGAGTTGTAGTGAAAGTGGATCCTCTCTGGAAGACATGGTATCCCAGTGAATGTCTAGTTGGTGTCTGATGTTGTTGCGCACCAGATGACACATGCCTCACTGGTCTCGCTGGAGACCTACTCTGACCCCCATTGATAAGCTCCTCCTCTACTATGCGGGAGTTCTAGATAGCATGATGAAAGGTTTGAGGCATCATAATCATAACCTTTGCATGAATACTGACATTAAATCCAAACACAAACATGTTGACCTTAATCTTCTCGGTATTTAGGTGCAGAGCATAGCGAAGAAGCTCCATAAAATGGGCCTTGTACTCACACACCGTACGGTCTCCCTTTCTCAAGGCGTTGAGCTCATTGAGATGATGCTCAATGAATTCCTTGAATAGATACCTCTCTCAGAACCGTTCCTTGAACAGTTCCCATGACACGTCTTTGACGACCATGTTCAATTGCGGCAGGAGCATCTTCCACCATAGAAGAACGCCCCCCTTCAGTTGAAATTCTGTCATGTGGACCTTCATGTTCGAGGTATAGTCACAAAGTGAAAATCACATCTCCATATTCTCCAACCATGCCTCGATGGATGCATCGTATAGGGCACCAAAGAACTCAGTAAACTTGACCTTCTCGAGTTCTCGATGAATGTTACTAGTACTGGTCAGAGCGCGCAATGGATCCTTAGGAGGTGTTGGCACCCTCGCCTCATATCTATCCAAACGATTGATCAGTTCCTTAGAAATCCGCTGAAATGACCTCATAAGCCCAACCACATCACCCATGGCTATATGTTCCTTCCCAAAAACCTATTTGTTTCCCTAGGGGTTAGACACCTCAGGCGTGGATGCTACTGGGGGCATCGTGCCTCCTCCTCTAGCACCTTGTTGTCTGCCTCTACGACATCCTCTAACCATGATTACTTGCATGAATATAATTCAACTTAATTAGAAACATTATAATAAAATATCAAATCAATGGAAGTCATAGTGATCCCAAGTCGCGGGTCGAACCGGCTTTGATACCATATGTAATGACCCCTGTCATTATGACTACATGCGATGCAAAGAAAAAACCTTCTTTTTTTATTAAGTAGGAACGCAACAACGACAACAATTAATCAACACAACTTGGCGACGAACACCACGCAAGCCAGTCAAGGGACAGGCAGGATAACGACCTAGCATACTAGTGTTAAATTGGGAACCATCGATAATCATTCTCCAATGAGAGGCCATATGGGCCACCCTCAAACTAGCCAGGGAGATTTGGAGAATCAACCAGTCTTGTGAGGTATTGAAAAAATCCAAGGGGAATGTACAACCTCTGTGATTCAAACGAAAATTCAGGATGAACGAGATGCTATGTGAGTCTAATGCAAAAGTCAGGGGGGCCATACAACCTCTGTGAGCATAGACAACCTAATTCAAACGTCAAGGGGAATGTACAACCTCTATGAGCGTAGACAGACTAGTGAAAACGTTAGGGGAATGTACAACCTATGTGAGCCTAGTCAAACCTTGTGAGCCATGAAAAAAATTCAAGGCATCTAGAAAATGTTAGGTTGAATATAAAATTTCTATGAGCTAGAAAAAAACAATATTCCTAATATTGCAAATGATATAAATGTATTGATCTAGAGAATTAGCATGTGTAACATTATCCACCATGAAGAGAATTTCAAATTTCCTTGTAAACAATCGAGTTGCAACTAAAGTATCAAGTCTAGTTCTATTTTCGAACTAAAGTTTAATGCTGAGTTATAATTGAAGTCTTAAGTCTAGTTCTATTTTCGAACTAAAGTGTAATGTTAAGGTGCAACTGAAGTATCAAGTCTAGTTCTATTTTCGAAATAAAGTGTAATGTTGAGTTGTAACTGAAGTCTTAAGTCTAGTTCTATTTTCGAACTAAAGTTTAGTGTTGAGTTGTGACTGAAGTCTCAAGTCTAGTTCTATTTTCAAACTAAAGTATACCAGTCTCAAGTCTAGCTCTAAGTTTGAACTAAAGTACGAAGCTGATTTATGATTAAAGAACGCAAACAAGTTACCATTTCGAGCCTCTCCTCTTCTCCTCTTTAGCCTATATAAGCAGAGGTCGACCCCTCTCTTCAATATAGTTTTGATATGCAGGTTAAGGATGAAGAAACATAGGCACATATCAGTGATAAAGAGGCAACATACCAAAGAATCATATCAATGTTGTATATCAACAATAGAGGTTACATATCAGAGGTGTATATCAGTAGCATATCAGTGTTGTATATTAACAATAGAGGCATCATATTAGAGGTGTATTTCAGTAAGGTATTTTATGTCTTTGTCAGGTCGGAGTCATTTTGGCAAGCTCTTTAAGAGAAAAACATTCATGGTGGATATTTGTAAGTGATCATACATTATTAATGCAATAAAGGAATATCGTTTGTTGGGGTTTTTATCCCTGTACAAGGTTTCCCTAGGGTATATGTGTTGTTGATGTGCATGTTTACTTATCTACATAGTTATTTCTATTCGGTTATGATTTGGTATTATTGAAGTGTATTAAGATGGAATCAAAGTGTTTAAGAAAATAAAAGAATTAATCCGCATAAGAAATCAAACTCATAATTTAACATGGTATTAGAGCTTAGGGTGTGTTAAATGTGTTGTAGTGAAGCAATAGGTACACACAGATCCAAGCTAGTTTGATTAAGTTTCCAGTGTGAAGTCTATGGCATCCTCCATTTTAGTCAGGGCCGAGGATAGTCTCGAAGGAGCTACCAACTTCAATGTGTGGAAGCTTCGGATAAAAAATATCTTGCAGGAGCATGATCTTGAGTAGTATGTGACCACAGTGGTGTAGGAACCCAGAAATAATGCAGGAAGAGCGGACTTCAAGAAGATTGAAGCAAAGTCCAAGAGAATAATTTTTCACTCAGACAAAGACAATATAATGCTTGCAATGACTTCGTTAATGACTGCCATGGACTATATGGATGCCTTGGTGAATCTGTATGAGAAACAATCTCCAAGTCAGAAGGGGACACTTAAGCACAAGATTAATTATTTGAATATGGATAAAGGTGAATAAGTGGCATCTTTCTGTTCTAGGAGAGCCCAGATTAGAGATCAGATTTTGGTCATAGGGGTAACAGTGGACGATAATGATTTAGTAGAGGATATTTGTTACGGTCTTCCTTCTTCATGGGAGACCTTGTTATCCAGTGTCAGTGGGAGAGAGATTCAACCCACGTTTGAGAGGTTATGACATGATTGTCTCCAAGAGGAGAGTCACACAGCTACCAGGAGCGAGCCAATGAAAGAAGAGCACTCATCTTTAGCATCAAGATTCAAGGGAAAGATGAAAGCCAATTTCCAAAAAGACTCTCAGAGGAAGCCAAAAACCAGAGGTACATTGAAAGGCAAGAATATTGATACATCTAAGATTAAATGCTTTAGTTGTAATAAGTTGGGTAATTTTTCTAAAGATTGTTGGTTTAGAAAGAAATGTCCAATTCAAGGGAAACATCATGCCTCAACTGCTGAGGATGATGAATCCAAAAGAAATCAGAAAAGTCCTTCTAATGAGAAAGAAAATATAAAAGAATATTACATGGTTTCTGCCTTATCCAGTTCATTTTCCACGGGGCCTAAAACTTGGTTAGTAGACAGTGGTGCATCAAATCACATGACATGGTACAAGGAGATCCTCTCAGATTTTGAGACAAAATATTTTGTAGAGCATGTTCAGCTTGGGGATGAAAAATGTTACAACATAGAGGGAGCAGGCTCTATCTCCTTCATATTGGAATCTAGGGCTAGACTTCATGTTAATGAAGTATCATATGTTCCAGGGCTCAAGAAGAATATACTATCAATTGCAACCCTTGACGACAAGGGATATTGGGTGATCTTCAAGGAAAGGAAGGAACTACTATGGGATAAAGGTAGCCACTTAATTCTAGTACATATGACCAAATTTGTGACCATTTTTCGTTGATATTTCCACACTTATCCGTCGCAATTTCCACGAAAGCCGAGATTTTTTTTCGTCGAAATAATTTTGTTGCTATATCCACAATCCAGGTGTGCATGGAAACATCGATGAAATAAGCACTTCACGTGTCACCACCTTCAAGATCGGTTATCCCTATGAATCGTCGCAATTAGGACGAAATTACATTGCAATAAAAATAAGAAGTGTGGAAATTATGATGAAAATTTATGCCAAGCCAATAACTTACGACGTAGATGTTGAATGTGCGATGCAAAACCATCACCACTTGCAACGAAACTCTGTGGATATATCGACAAAAATATATCTCAAGACCAAACTTACGATGCAGATGTTGTATGTGCGATGAAAATTTGTGGCAAATTGCAACGAAATTCTGTCTCTATTGCGAAGGTTTGGTAAAATACAAAATTTGTTTCCGACGAACTATCGTCAATATTGCGATGATGGCTTTAAGTTTTGAAAAAAAAAATTACATGAGATATGGTATTACCATATTACATTGTAATACAGTATACCATATTGTATATCATATTACAATGTAATATGAGATTACCATTTTACATTGTAATATGGTAATGCCATATTACATTGTAATATGGCATTAATATTACATTGTAATATTCTAATATTCTAATATATTGTAATATATATATCCCCTACAAATAATCAAGGCACTAATCAACCAAATATTGGAAGCATGTGTTATCATGAAGTTGGATTAGAAGTAAGGATACCAATATGACAATATACACAAAGAATAATTTGGAATATTACTTTCAAAAAAACACATGGATTGCATGAGTGAGTCATTATGCAATTTATATTACACAATACTATGAAAACACTTCTAATATTGATGGATGATATCTTAAGACCATTTCTCAAACTTGTTTATTGTAGCCTCCTTGGATGATATTTTGACTTTTAGCAAGATTTGGGAAGATCATTTGAAACATTTCGAGATGATATGTTTAACCCTTCAACACAATTAATTGCAAGCCAACATGAAGAAATATGAGCTTGGAAAAGAATTATTGTTGTGTATGGATTTTGTAGTTAGAGGATGTGAATTGTGTATTGACCTAAGAAATATAAAATTTGTTGTAAATTGGTTGATCCCAGATAATTTGATTGAACCAAGGTAATTCATGTGGTTAGAAAATTATTTAGGAATGAAGTGTCTCTTCAATGCACATTAGAAAAGGAAAGTATAACCTTTCAATTCATTCCAATTGAAAACCAAGTAACTAAATCTTTGACTTGAAAGAATTGTAATGCATCTATATTAAATCTAATGAAACTTGCAATTTCATTTGAAATCAAAGCAAATTTCGCATGATACATAATGGCAGAACCTTTGATACAATGAAGGAGTTGGATATCATAACACTTGAAACTTTTGTTGGTGCAATCATAATATACCCAAATAAGATAAGGAATTGTACATCATAGTTTAGGCATTGAAGTACTACATGAATTATTTGTTGGAAAACAAAAAAAAATTAACTCAAATCATAAGCTTTTATAATCCTTGTCAATTGATCCAAGTCACAACAAAGCCCAGACTTCATGTGAATGGTATCCTGCAACCTTTTGATTTGGTAATCAAGTATGATAAATATATACAAAACCACATGGTCAATTTCCTTTAAGACCTTTGATGTTTTTATTTCACCATATCTCTAAAGTTAAACTCTTATGTACTTGAAGAATATAAGGGATTACCTACATCTAGCTCAAATTTTGGCAAATGGTTAAAACCTTACAAAACTTGTATATATATGCAAGTCTCGAGTCTTTGAGATGATTGTAGGCTTGAAGGAGGATTAAAGTATAAATTTCATAATTTTGTTGTTAATAAAGGAGAGCCAAGAATAATCTCATGTGGGAAGCTTGAAGTTGTAAAGTCGATATACATTTTAGAGTAAACAAGACTAAATAATATTGTAGTTTTTATACCACGTTGAAACATGAAAACAATATGTAATTATCTTCTTCACTCATGTAAAGTTACATTTTGAAATATCTACATTTATCATGTGTAGTATATATAATAGATTCTCAAGAAACTTTTAATCCGCACTCTATATGATAATGGATATAAGTAGAAGAGAATTCTATCCTCTATTTACAATTGCATGGGTATCCCAAGCATATAAATCAAACATTGGTTCATTTGTTGTGAGGCTATAACATCCCAATATTTGGGAAGATTGTTTTTAATTTATATATATCATTGTTAATTGCACAATCCAAGTCACAACAAAGCCCGGACTTCATGTGAATGGTATCCTGCAACCTTTTGATTTGGTAATCAAGTATGATAAATATATACAAAACCACATGGTCAATTTCCTTTAAGACCTTTGATGTTTTTATTTCACCATAGCTCTAAAGTTAAACTCTTATGTACTTGAAGAATATAAGGGATTACCTACATCTAGCTCAAATTTTGGAAAATGGTTAAAACCTTACAAAACTTGTATATATATGCAAGTCTCGAGTATTTGATATGATTGTAGACTTGAAGGAGGATTGTGAGGCTATAAAATCCCAATATTTGGGAAGGTTGTTTGTCATTTATATATCATTGTTAATTGCACAAATCCTCCACCTATGACTTTCTCATATTTTGTTGGACTCACTTTAACTTGAAATTTTAGCCCTCAAAGTGGAACAATTAAGAAAATTGATCAATGGGAAAATATGTGAACTTTGTTAAAAAGAAAAATCCACAAACATGTGTAGGTATAAGCAACCATCTTGTAGGAATCTCAATCAAGTTACGAAAAGAGGCATGATAAGTGTTTAAAAACACATACCTCCTAAGTTTGATCAAGTGTGTTTTCACCCACCAAAGAAAGGTTTAAAATGGGGGATCATCAACTTGAAAGGGAAAAGGTATAATCCTAGTTGAATTCATATATTTGTACTGATGTCATATAGGCTTGTGCAAGTGACAAAAAGTTCAATTAGTATGAATTTGGGGAGTGGAAATTTATCACCCACAAGGAGTAATGGTAAACCCAAGGGTTCATGAGAATGTTGAAAGCTAGAAATATTGTTAGGTTTGTAAAGTAAGTTTTTGAACCCATGAAGACACCATCAGTAAAAAGGTTGTGATTTATGAAAAGTTTTAAAATCTCTTTCATCACCTATGTATAAGCTATTGGTCAATTTTCTTCTATGTTCTAAATGATTTGGGAAATAATGGCTTTTAACACCTTGAAGATTTGGAAACTCTTACGAACCTAAAGGGTAGTTATGACATCGACTCATATTTTATTGTAAAAACATAATGTTATTTGATGCCTCGATAATTTAGGCATAGTGTATATAAGGGCTAGTTATCAACTCATTCCTTGATAATAATAAGAGGAATATTACTAATATAATAGGAAGAGATTTGTGATGTCACTTGCAAAATTGTTGGAGCATACAAAAAGGACAATAATAATGAGGTCCAAAATTTTGGGTACATCATGAATATGTTCAATATACAGGGGGTAGACTAATACATACTTTCATTTCCAAGAATGGGCAATGAACAATGCAAGAACATGTTTAGCTAGATACCTACATCACAGAGGTTGGCATCTTACCACAAGTGAGGTAGGATTAGCAACATGATCTCTTATGGAAAGGAAAGGATGAGTCCCATGTGACATACGATAATATGGAGAGTGTGAGCATAATAGGCATCATAAACTAGTAATATAGAGTCATCAAAAGCATAAAAACAACAAATGGTAGCCTAGATTTAGTGCAAGAATGAGAGGTGGCATACATCAATGGGGTATTTTATGCAATCATAGGAGGCGACATGCATCAACCTAAGTTCAATGCAAACGTAGAGGTGAAAAATACTAATGGTACCAGTGGAGGAGAGAGGATCAAAGGAATATATGATGTCACCATTGGGAGGGGCTCCATAGTTGCAAGCTATGGAATGTGACTATTAAGGGGGACATCTTTGAAAACTGACCAAACAAGTGATAGTTGATCCTAACTAGGTAGAGGTTATCTCAAGTTGGGTCTTTCTTGAGATAATGACCTATAAGGGACCCATCAATATTATGACCAAATAAAAATGGAGAAAAAGGGGTGTAAGGAATAAGAGCTAAGGAGGAGAGGCAATACTTTCCCCAAGCATTTGAAGGACTAGGAAAAGTGGAAGAGTATGTAGGAGAGCATGGAACACTAGGAGAGGAAGAAGACAAGGGGAGAAATAAGCAATATTGGGTGTTACCAAGTAAGAAGTGGCTAGAGTTGATAATGGGAAGTCTAAGCTAGCCCAAAAAAACTCCCAATAGGAACAAGGCTTCATTCAACTAGCAAATGTTGATTTTGAAAACTAATGGAAAGATAAGGAAAAGAGAAGGCATAGAAGAATAAGGAGACACCTCATTGTTTTATCCAGCGAGAGGACAAAGGCAATAAATTATGGAACTAGGAGAGGAAGAAGACAAGGGGAGAACTAGGTAATATTGGGTGCTACCAGGTAAGAAGTGGCTAGAGTTGATAATGGGAAGTCTAAGCTAGCCCAAAAAAACTCCCAATAGGAACAACGGACATATTATAAATCATTTCATTGTTGTTCATATTATATGTTCAAAAGTAAATTAGAGTAATCAAGGGGAGATACATAGCATTCAACAATCTCTTGAAAAATCCCTATGACAAGGGTGACTCCACAATGTTTATTAATGAGAAGATGAGTTCTATCCTATTGGACAAAGCCCCAATGATAAGGACAGGGGTGATGAGTGATGGAAAATGCGATTATTTTGGTTATAAATTGTCAAGGATTATTGTCAAGGGATATTTTTCAATAGAGTTTGTAATAGGGACTATTTTTTGTTGGGGAGAACTGTCCAAATATTGGTGTACCCTAAGATCATCAAGGGATTTCTCATCTATGTACAACCATTTGGATGTGAATTATTATTATAAGAATAATCATTTTGTAGTAGTGTCCTTTGGAGCCTTATAATACTTGAACTAACATGTGGGATGAGAGCAGGGGTCTAGGTTATTGGGATAAGCTTCATGCATTGTTTAATAGGAACTAGGATTTGGACTAGGGATAGAAATAAGGTTAGGATTATGGAAATGAATGAAGTGAGGTATATTTTCTAATTTATTTTCCAAAATGAGGATATGGATAAAGAGTTTGTATATGGGGGTTCTCTAAAATAGTTATACTTCTTTATAAAAAAACTACAAGAAAACCAAAATTATATTTAAAATATATACAAGTAAACCAAAACACCACATGGAACTTGGCATATATATCAATATCTACATATTCATGAGGATTGTGAACTTTTACTAGTATAAAGCCTACTTTTAAAAACATGTCAAAAACTTTACCTTTTCATTGTTCTTTCGCCAGATCCATCAGCCCATACAACTTGATAAGAGTTATCCACGAGATGCATTTCCATCACCTAGACCTGCATGAATCATAAAAGACAATTTTTTTATATGAGTAAATAATTAATAAGAAAATAAGCATGCATTTAGTTATATAAAATACTCTAGAAAAAAATTAAGTTGTCGCATACCTTAATGAACTTCTCTTTGTTTAGAGAATAGGTTATTCTCTACTAAACAAGGCCAACCATGTGAAGTTGGAAGCTCATATGGCCCCTCCCCCCCCTTCACATCGCTCTCAATTCCCCATACCCAAAAAATGATTTTCTTTATATAGAAAACATATAGACATTAATGCATAACTAGGATAGTCATCAAAACATATGAACATATAAACATCGATAAAGATCCAAAAACAGGTCATGAATTTATACATCTAATTTTTCTTTGATTTATGTTTTTTTACAATCATAAAAATGACAATTGAGATATCATCATCATCCAAGGACATTGTATTTTGTGTGCCCTATCCTTCTATTGTTTGTGTGTGCTCATGTACCATACTTCGGGTACGTCGTTGAGAAGGGTTAGCTGGCATCTGTTCAGGGTCATGAACTAGAACAACGAAAATGATCATATCGATATGTTGAAATATAATTGAAATAACTAATTCATTGTTTTGATTAACATTACGCTATTGCACTTTACCTGTCTCTGTAGCTGGGACAGTTGGTGCATTAATTTTCTATCTATTTGGTTGCTCTCGCATTTCACCCTCCTGAGCTACATGCTCTTCAATTTTGAGAAGATAATATATAAGTATAAGTCAGGAAATAAATATCTACAATCACAGTAAATATTTCTAATTCTGAAGAATACATACCAGAATGGGTACTCTTCTCTACAGTATCACTGGACATGTGGACCCTTGTGTGATGCGGTGTTTGCTGAATACCACTTGATTCACTACTGTGGTAGCACTTTTTCTTGAAAATAAACATAAATACTTAGTTAAGGGTGATATAATAAAATATGAATAGACTTTACAAGCATGCTACTATGATTTCCTTATTCATTTGATTTACCTGTGTGGATGGGGAGATACGATTTTGGCCCAATCTTTTTCTATATTCAATCACACTTTTAAAACCATGCTTGTAACTAAGCTTCAGGTCCTCCTCGGTGGAAGCAGTGTCGAACATATTTAAATACAATGCATAACACCATTAAAAATACCAATAATAAAAACATATATTTGTTCGCTACTGTTAAATAAATATTAACCACAGTTAATCATTTAAATTTTACCATTCGAGCTTTGAGTTTTCTGTAGCCACCTTGGCCTAGTTTATGTTGGCCATGTTTTTCCACTCTGGCCTTTGTTGCTTTGGATGTGTCTAGTAGCCTACATATGGAATTTTTGAAAAAAATTAGATATCGGAATTGTTACTTAAAACAGGAAAGAAAAACATAAATGCTCATATTTCACTAATAATATGACATGTGTTGTACCTTTCTTGACCCACTCATGGTTGTTGTCCTTGTTTTTTAAACAAGTTCTCCTTTGCATCCTCTATTAGCGCCTTCCAGTCTTTCTCGAGAACCATGGGAGGCCACTCATTCTTAAGGTCTATTTGCAATTTATCCCTATACTTGGCCCTGATGTACTTTAAATTCTCATCGACCAACTTTGTAACCACTTTCTTGTTGAAAGTGTTGCCGAACAAGTTTACCATGTGATCTATTAAATCATCTTTCTTTTTGCTATCTTGGTCATTCCACCATGTGCGAATTGTGGGGCCAAACAACTCCAATGCTTTGTCATGTAAGTTTCTATAGAAAACATTGTTTCCTACAGTAACGTGTTATACATTAATCAATTAATAATCTCAATAAATGTCCATTTCAATTTCATGAAAAAATTGAATTGATTAATGGGATAATTACCTGCAATCTTATGAATCTTTATCGGAACACATGCGTCATCCACCAAAAAGGTCGCATCTAGTGATCCAGTGCTTTAAATTCATTCTGCTCCATGTAGAATAGTATCATGTGCACCTACACTATGTTCCTCTTCGGAGTCATCATGTGGAGTCCTAGGCTCCAGCTCATCATGCTCCAGCATGTCATTCTGGTCAAAATCACCCCACTCATCAATGGATTCTAGGGGAACCTCAGGAGGCTAAAAAAGCCTCACTTTCACTTTGTTATGTCGACCTTTTTTTGCATTGTGTTGGAAGATTGGTTGTTGTCATTGTCAACCCTAGTCATGGGTTTTGGATCGCAAGATTGATGAACGTATTTGGACATGAAGGAAAATGCACATGCAGATACAACACCCATGGATGGATAGTATACATCATGTTGTTTCCGTTGGTATGTGGCACGTCACGTGGATCCTCATGGTTGAGGAGAAATGAATTTTTGAAGATAACAAAGTGAATTGAAGAAGGAAGTACATGTAGGCCCTGAAGATAATTAAAGAAAAGAATTACAAAATAAGAAAGTGTCAGGTCAGCCCTAATGTTAAAAGGAAGTGACATAAATAGTATAAATAAACATCATTATACATTCATTTGATAGAAGTCGAATTTCAGAGGAAATAAGAAGAAAAGAAGGCTGGATTTCAAGGGAGGATGAAGTCTTTTGGTGATGTGTTCTAAGGTATGTTATTTTCAGGTCATATTACCATTTTTATTATAAATTTTTTTCTAGAATGATTCAGATGGTGAAATCTCTATGGTATTGAGAATACATATCAGGGTACCTCTAGTAAAAATTTCATCTCTTGAGTCGTTATAATTATGGAGATACACTCTGTGGAAGATAGGGTTTGTGACTAGTCCTGAAGCTAGTCAATAAACAGGTATTCCGGGTAAAACAGTCATAACGTCTTCATAGAGAATCCAAATGAAGTGTGACATATTGCATTGGAAAAAGTATGGACTGTGGTTTCATGTGTGCGAGTTTCAGAATTGGATGTTAATTATTGAGCGCGGGGCATTCTGTGCAAGTTCACTCTCCTGAATAGACCAGAATTGAATAAAGTCTACCATTCTTTCTATAACCTCTTTTTGGGGAGAATTCAAGTAGTGAAAAATGGAGGAGTTTCATAGAATACATTGAGTAATATTATCTATAGGATCAGAGTACTCCAATAATTCAATAATTGCAGAAATTGAAGAAGTCTCAGGAAGCATTATCAGGTTCTATGTGATGGTTGGTTGATGGTGATGATTTAATGTAAAATTTTATTATCTCTCATATATTCTTGGGCGGAAGGAAGGGGCAAGGATGGAGGGTTCAAATATCTCTTGATATTTTAGGATTGTATCTTCCTCTTGGAGGTTTATCCCTCCCTTTACAATTGGAAGCTGTAGCTACCTTTGAAATTCATTACTTCCCTTGAACAATAACTATTGATTATTTCTCATATATTGTGCATGGTGTATTGTGGTGTATTGGTGTAACTCTTATACTATTATTCATTTCTCATTAGATATAGTTGAACGGTTTAAGTATAAGTTGAAAAAGGTTTTAAATTGTACTTGATACTGATTCACCCCCCTCTTAGTATCAACAATTGGTATCAAGGAAGGTTGCCTTCAGAACAGTTTAACCACTGGAAGGAAAATCCTGAGCAAAGATGGATGACCATGAGCACATTTCAAATGGGATTCAAACATTTGATGGAAAAAATTATGCATACTGGAGTGATAGAGTGAAAATGTACCTAATGGCTTTGGGAGTAGACATTTGGTACTCAGTTGTAAATGGCTATGTAATCCCAAATATTTCTCCAACCGATCCAAATGAGAAGAAGCTTATGAGTTGTAATTCAAAATATGGACATGTTATTCTAGAAGCATTGGCACCAACCATTTCTAGCAAAGTGATGGGATGCATCACTGCTATAGAGGTATGGGACAAACTCAAGAATATCTACAAAGGTGATCCAAAAGTTAAGCAGGTCAAGCTTCAACGACATACAGCAGAATTTGAAAATTTGAAGATGAATGAAAAGGATGATATTGCAACCTATCTTATTAGTGTTGATGAAGTTGTTAATGCTATCAAAGGATTAGGTGAAGGGCTCGATGAATCATTGGTTGTACAAAAAGTGTTGAGATCACTTCTCTTGAAGTATGATGCTAAGGTCTCTGCCATTGAAGAAACTAGGGACTTGACCAAAATGGCAATGGATGAATTACATGGGACTCTTATGGCATATGGGAATCTTATGGTACAGAAAGTGACCAGACAAACAATGAAGCAGCCTTTAAATCCATAAAGAAGACAAAAGACAAGGATAACGACCTTGGTGAAGAAATAGCAAATTTCGTAAGAAGGTTCCAGAAAGGAAGTGGAAGATACAAAGGTAAGTCTCCTCTCAAATTCTTTAATTATGGTAGAATAGGACATATTGTTGAAAATTGTTACTATAAAAAGAGAAGTCTCAACAATAAAAAGAGCTTCTACTCCAAGGATGATGACATCTCCTCAGATGAGAGTGATGAAGAATATAATGATGGAGGAGAAGTCATCTTCTCACGATGATGATCATAAGAATTCTAAAGAAGAGGAAATAATTTGTGAAGAAGATTCAGATGAAGAAACCAACCTTGATTCCTTTTGGGGATACAAAGACAATGCAGAGAGTGAACAAGAAGATAAGAATCTTGAAAAGTTGAAGCATGTTGAAACTGAAAATAGAAATCTTAGAAACACAAACATAATACTAAAAGGTGAATTGAATAGTTGTGAAGAAGAGAATTACAAGCTTGAAAATACCATTAATATATTGAAGGAACAATTAGAAGATTATGAGAAATTGAAAGCAGAATTGGATCACACAAAAGGGGAGCTACTATTGACAACAAAAAAGTTGAAGAAGTTTGAAAAAAGCACTGAAAAATTAGATGAGATCCTTAGCACTCAAATATCTCCAAATGACAAGATAGGACTAGGATACAATGACAGTTTGAAGACAACAAAACAAGAGAAGGAAGTTGAAAATGATGAAACCAACACTCCAGAACAAGTTGAACAAAAAGATAGAAAACTATAATTCAGAAGGAATGAGACATCAAGAAGATCCTCTCCCATCAGGTATGAAAGCAATCATTATGAAGGAAACTACAAAAGAATAGATCATGAACCTAGATGGACCACACCACAAAGAAGATCACTTACGCTCAGGTATCAAAATTTCTTTCTTGGACATTGTTATACTTGTGGAAATTTTGGACACAAGGCAATCAATTGTAGAATCAATGAAAGGAATAACTATGCAAGCTACATGAATGGTGAAAATAGTAGATATGAAAATGTTCGTAGACCTTTCAACATAAATTATAATCCATTTGATCCATTAATGGATCAAAATATTGTATGTTACAAGTACAATAATCTTGGTCACAAAGAATGAGATTGGCGAGAGATGAAGGAAGATAATCATATGCCAAATGTATGCATACCAAATATAGCATAGAAAAGGAAAGAAATTCCACACAATGAAAATTGTCGAATAGCATTAGTCGCTAAAGAATGCAAAGAAGAAGATGAATGGTTCATAGACAGTGGGTGCTCATCTCATATGACCGGATATCAAAGCAAATTTGTAAGCTTGAAGAAAAAGGGTGGAAATGTTGCATTTGGAGATGACTCATCTACCAAAATACTTGGAAAAGGAATTGTAAAGCTTGGAAGTGAAAATGTAAAAGTAGGAAAAGTCCTCTTGGTTGAATATTTGAAGCATAATCTCCTCAGTGTCAGCAAAATATGTGATCAAGGATACACTATTACGTTTGACTCCCGAAAATGTAAAATCAGAGAAAATAACTCAGGAAGATTGGTTGCAATTGCAACAAGAAGACCAAACAACATATACATCCTAGACATGAAGAAGAGAGAGAAGACAAAAGCCACACAAAAGGATTCCAAGGAAGAAAAAGTCCCAAAGACCAAAAATAAGGATGAAGTATTATTG
>ML786378.1:410448-433992 GCA_009831015.1 Picea engelmannii | reverse complement strand
TCAAGGGAGGATGAAGTCTTTTGGTGATGTGTTCTAAGGTATGTTATTTTCAGGTCATCTTACCATTTTTGCTATAACGTTTTTTCTAGAACAATTCAAATGGTGAAATCGCTATGGTGTTGAGAAGACATATCAAGGTACCTCTGGTAAACATTTCAGCTCTTGATTCGCTATAATTATGGAGATACACTCTATGGAAGATACGGTTTGTGACCAGTCTGAAGCTAGTCAATAAATAGGTGTTCCGGGTAAAACAGTCATAACCTCTTCATCGAGAATCCAAATGAAGTGGGACAAATTTCATTGGAAATAGTACAGACTGTAGTTTCTTGTGTGTGAGTTTCATAATTGGATGTTAATTATTGAGCACGGGGTATTATGTGCAAGTTCACTCTCCTGAATAGACCAGAATTGAATAAAGTCTACCATTCTTTCTATAACCTCTTTTTGGGGAGGATTCAAGGAGTGAAAATTGGAGCAGTTTCAGAGAATACATTGTGTAATATTATCTATAGGATCAAAGTACTCCAAGAATTGAAGAATTGCAGAAATTGAAGAAGTCTCAGAAAGCATTATCAGGTTCTATGTGATGATTGATTGATGGTGATGATTTAATGTAAAGTTTTATTATCTCTCATATATTCTTGGGTGGAAGGAAGGGGCAAGGATGGAGAGTTCAAATATCTCTTGATATTTGAGGATTGTATCTTCCTCTTGGAGGTTTATCCCTCCCTTTGCATTTGGAAGCTGTAGCTACCTTTGGAAGTCATTACTTCCCTTGAACAATAACTATTGATTATTTCTCATATATTGTGCATGGTGTATTGCAGTGTATTTGTGTAACTCTTATACTATTGTTCATTTTTCATTGGATATAGTTGAATGGTTTAAGTATAAGTTGAAAAAGGTTTTAAATTGTACTTGATACTGATTCACCCCCCTCTCAGTATCAACATATTGGACCCTCACTACTACCTATAGCAGTTGTAGGATCGATAGCTTCCCCACTCACGAGGCTTAAAAACTCCTACAAACAAAAAAAAAATCTTTATCAGATCATATACAAAATATAAAACTAAAAAATGGATATGAAATTGTCATAGCTAATAAAAATATGTAAAGATGCCACTTACCCCAAAATTAGTTATTTTAGTTTGTAGCTCTACAATTCTTTCCCTGTCCTCCTGTGTCAGGGGTCTTTTTCTAATCAAACCTAGATATTCCATGTTAACCTTCTTCAGGGCCTTCATTATAGTTTTCATTGGGTTTGTCGAATAATATATTTCATCCTCATCAATATCCTCTATGGGATCGTGGACAGATGTTGACACAATAAATCAATCAACAAAATTTATGAAATTCACCTCTAACATTTAAAAACTAAAGTATTGCAGTAATATCAGAAAAACAATAACAAAATTTCAGAAATTTAGTTGTTGTAGTCATAAGTTGTTAATGTATTTAACATTTTCCTAGTGAGGCACTGCGGGTGCATTTCCATGGTCACCCTGAAGAGATGTAGTGGGTGAAACTCGGACACAGTCACCCTAGACAGAATTTGACACAATAAATCAATCAACAAAAGTTATGAAATTCACCTGTAACATTTAAAAAATAAAATATTGGAGTAATATCAGAAAAAAAAATAATGAAATTTCAGAAATTTAGTTGTTGTAGTCATAAGTTGTTACTCTATTTAACATTTACCTAGTGAGGCATTACGGGTGCCTTTCCATGGTCACCCTGGAGAGATGTAGCAGGTGAAACTCGGACACGGTCACCCTGGACAGAAGTTGACACAATAAATCAGTCAACAAAAGTTATGAAATTCACCTATAACATTTAAAAAATGAAATATTGGAGTAATATCAGAAAAAAAATAATGAAATTTCAGAAATTTAGTTGTTGTATAGTCATAAATTGTTAATGTATTTAAAATTTACCTGGTGAGGCACTGCGGGTGCCTTTCCACGGTCACCCTGGAGAGATGTAGTGGCTAAAACTCGAACACGGTCACCCTGGACAGAAGTTGACACAATAAATCAATCAACAAAAGTTATGAAATTCACCTATAACATTTAAAAAATGAAATATTGGAGTAATATCAGAAAACAAATAATGAAATTTAAGAAATTTAGTTGTTGTAGTCATAAGTTGTTACTGTATTTAACATTTACCTGTTGAGGCATAGTGAGTGTCTTTCCACGGTCACCTTGGAGATATGTAGCGGGGGATTTTCTACCACGGTCACCCTAGACAGATGTTGACACAATAAATCAATCAATAAAAGTTATGAAATTCACCTATAACATTAAGAAAACGAAATATTGCAGTAATAACATAAACAAAATAATGAAATTTCTGAAATTTAGTTGTTGTAGTCATAAGTTTTTAGTGTATTTAACATTTACCTACCGAGGCGAAGTGGGCTCCTTTCCACGGTCACCCTCTCCATCTATTCGATTTAAGTTGTAATCGATCAACAACTCTTCACCTGGAACTATTGTTTTTGTTGCACATACAAATATGCGATTTCCTTTGCATGCCTCAAATATGAAATTTGGTTTCTTAGTTGTTGCCACTGGTCATGTACTATTTATAAAGCCCGCAATGTTTCCAGTAGCTTTTGGCCTTCCATCAATATACATAGTTGCCCCTTTATTTTGATTGTTATCTAGTAGTTGTATATAATTTGCGGCAACTCCATATCTACGCATACTTTCCGTATATCGGACCAACATCAACCAGTGATTGTATTTGTATAATGGTCCAATATACTCCATCAATTCAGTTATAGTTCCATAGCTGACCTTTATTCCATCCATGGAAAATAACCCCAATCCATTTAAGGACGAAGGAGCAATGCGATACATCCTCCCACCAATCAAGAAATTTGTGTCCACTTCAGGTAGCTCCTTAGGTGCCCATCATTGCACTAGATGTTTATACCTGAAGGGAAACTCAATGTCACCTGTGCTCTCAACATCATATTTACATGACCCTTTGTTGGCAATAAAAAATTGCATGCGGGTACGAAATCTTTTCCTTACATTTTCCAACCTAGTTGATCTAGAACCGGTAGATCTAGTACAACACGTCTCACTTTCAACCTCTCTTACTATATCTTGATCATCACTCGAGGAACATAGATCCAACATATACCTATTTGGTGGTACCTATACTCGTTAAAACAAGAAGATAAGTTATCGTGCCAATATGTGTTTTTGGTACCACCACAGTTGCATAAAGTTGAAATTGCCACACCTATCTTTCATATAGTTGCATATAGTTGCATAAGTTGCAATATAGTTGCATTTGACCACTCACCAATATTTGAGAATATAGTTGCAATATAGTTGCATAAGTTGTAATATAGCTGCAATATAGTTGCATTTGGAACCATTGGTATGTTTTCATAATAAGAATAGGTCTCAAGGTGTGTACCATGACTACAGAGGAAACAAAGGGCCTAAGGTCCTAAACATATTTTCTTTGGCTCATTCGAAATTAACAAGGCCTCAAACCACCACATTTATCCTATTTAATAGAGTATGGTGCTTGGGTGGGATATGCACGTGTCATTCACAATTTTTTCACACTATGTACGGAACTTAGGTCTTTTCCATGGTCAGGGAAAGAACATAAGGTTTTTAGATCCTATTTTCATATAGTTGCATATAGTTTTTAGGGAAAGAACATAAGACATGTTGCATAGTTGCATATAGTTCCATATAGTTGCATAGTTGCATATAATAATAATGGCTATTTGAACACCATATGGGCACCATTCATAGGTTTTATGCATCATAATTGGCTCTCAATGCCTCTAAGAAGGATCTTAGAGCCATTAGGAGGATATAGTTTCATTCATAAGTTTCATTAGGAGGATATAGGTCACATATTCATAAGTTGCATATAGTTTCATATAGTTGCATAAGTCGCATATACTAGTTGCATAGTTGCATAAGTTGCATATTAGAGTTATTTCTGCCACTCCAGTTAGAAAACCCATAAAGGGAATAGGATCCAAAGAAATATAATGGAGAATATATTATTTGCAAGATATGTGTGTGTGTGTGCATGCACACCCATCGCACTATGGTCTAGAGGCAATTAAAAGTCGTTTCCATAATGATGACCCAAGTTCAATTCATGGTGAGCTCCCTCCACACCTAGATGATTTTCTCCTTTTTGTTGTAGCAACATATAGCCACAATTATGTTAGCAACATAACCACCC
This sequence comes from Picea engelmannii, assembly GCA_009831015.1. Taxonomy (NCBI): domain Eukaryota; kingdom Viridiplantae; phylum Streptophyta; class Pinopsida; order Pinales; family Pinaceae; genus Picea; species Picea engelmannii. The sequence continues at coordinate 429,753 of ML786378.1, read as the reverse complement.
TTGATGTAGAGGGTGTTGGCTTATCATGAAAACCTCTCCTTGATAATAAATAATAGTGGAGAACCTGTTAGCACTGAAAGTGACACTTTGATTGCTAAAGTGTAAGCTCAACACCCATCAGAATGTAAAAGATAACTTTGGTTTTGAATAGGTGGATCATCAATATGGATAAAGAAAGAGAGAGGGAAGAAAATTGTAGATCAGTAGGCTACACCAATGGGCAATGCAGTCACAAACATCCCACTCATCTAAGGCACAAAATCTGCTTAACAAAAAACAAGATTATATGTTGATAGGTGGAATAAATGAAGAAGGAAAGCATAATATAGAATGTTGATTAAATAAAGATCCTCTCAATTTAATGATTCAACAAATACTTGAATATAAACAATGACTGATGGGCAAAATACAACAGATCCTCTGCTGCTTAGGGATCCATAAATCATTGACAGCCTTTGATCCTCAAATCTGCAATATATTCAAATAAGAAGAAATATATAAAGAAGATTTACAATCTAAAATCAAAACTCTCATGAGTCTCCAATAGCAGTAATGATTACAATCAAAAAATGCCCACAGGCTTACAAATGAACACACACAGGAAAACTGCCTGCTACATCTCTTTCTAGCCTCTCTTGGCTCATCAATCCCCCTTTCTCCAAGAGATATCTCCCTCTTTAAATAGGAAATAGCATCCAAATAAACTAAGGAGGTAGAATCCCATCTCCTGCATTGGATTCTAAGCCTTGGAGATAGGTGGCAACAGTCAAAGAGACAAAAATCCAACAAACTGTTGATTTTCAGAAATTTGTTGGAAGTCATTAATAAATTGTTTCCACCTGATGCATGAGGCCTTTGATGGAGATAAATATTAGGTAAAAGTGTCCCTTGACATCTAACTAATCCTTGATAAGTCATTTGAACCCTCCTTGACATGTGGAAACCTCCCAACAAGGCGAATATGAAAATTGTGACCGCTACAGGAAATTAGTACGCAGTGCCACTGTGCAGAGTACATAGTGCCTACTTCTATATCAAATATATCTCAAACCAAAACACATTTTGAAAATATGAGATAGGTCTTTGTTATTTGGAAACTTATGAACAAAAACCTCCTACAGTTTTTAAAAATACATCCTCAACTGCTCATAACCCAAGTTTTAAATTAGTGACTCAAAACTAGCAGAATAACTCTGCACAATTTAGCCTCTACCAGAATATTACGCAGTGCCTGTAGGTAGCGCCCGACTATGTTTCTACATGCAATTCAGTAGCATAAATCCATGGGTGCTTTGATGCTTGAACTTGGATACTAGGAATAACTCAATATAATTTCAATTTCGCCCAAAACAAATAAAAATCCCATAACAATTGTATTCATTTGCCAAAATGAATAATGAAATGCAGATTATGTTCTCTGTGAAATATTAGGTAGCTCCTGTAGGTAGCACCACTTATGCAATGTTGAGGCATAAACCAATATTGTGCTAACATAGGCTCCATGGGGGATAGATTCTTCCCTATAAGTCTCTAAGAAATCTTGTAGTTTCAGTGCCTTATCCTTTAGACTTGTCGAGTCATGCTCTCAACCTTTAACCTCTGCAATCTGCTTTGATCTGTGACCTTCAGTTGAAGCTAAATGAAAATGAAAACTAGAACTAACAAAATGATGAAAACAATGCTTGTCCAGTAAGCTTATTGCACACACCTACTCTAATTATTGGGAAACTAAAGCGTTCAAGTTACATGAAACAACCAATGAAGCCATTTCATCATTTTTTCAACTGTTTGAAGTTTTGAAATGTGCTTCCTTAAGCACTAGAGATAATTATTACTTGAAGGCGCATCAAAGAAACATTTGGAAATACACTTTCCATTGAATAAATAAATTAGCCTAGGCCCATTTTCTTCTTGCAGACAAGTTGCAAATGGATCCTGAAAAACATCATCAATACTTTCCCCTGCAGCATTGCTTTATGTAAAAAGGAAAAGTATTGCATTAGGTCCTTCGTCCATTGTTCTTGGTTGTTGTATGGCTTGCTCATTCTCTGATTCATCCTCAATGCATATGGCCTTGGTCCACTCCTAGTCATGAGGTGTTTTAGCGCTCTGTAATTTGTCTAAGGCTGCGGAGGCAATCACAGAGGTAACCTCGAACCGCTTGGAGTCTTGGATCTAGCCCTCCAAGACTCAGAGAGGGATCTCTCTTTTCGATTTAAACTTGGTTTGTATGGGATGGATTTTAGGCTATCTATGAAACTAATGAAAGTATGGGGTTGGGGTTTTTAAATGGTTAGTTTGGGACATCAAGGAGGGCCATTGGGCAAATGGGGTCTGCGCTTAAATATGTGATTCACTCTCAGATCTGGACAAAGTTCTTTACACAGGGCAAGGTAGCGGAAATGTTGGACCGAATTAAGTTTTGATGTTGTCAATTTGGGGAAGAAATAGGGAAGGAAAAATCCAAGCAAAGGAGCAGCTAAGAATTCCTTAACTGATCTCTTTAGATGAATAACATAAAGATTATCAAAAGGACAGATGTAGAGTATTTGCCAATAAATTCTTCTTTGTTTACTATCTTCTGATAATAAGAATTGAAAAACAAATGAAAAGATGACAGGAAAATACTCAACAGAGAAAGAATGCCACCAACACATCCACACAGGAATCCTGTAAAAAACATGTCCTTTACTGATCAATCTTTTAATGATTACAGAGAAAAGTTTTCTAGCCAAGCACAGCCCACAGTCTAGCCCACAGAACCTCACACAGGTCTAGCCAAATGGAAAAACACTCCACAGGTCGAACCCTCTCCTACTCAGCCCAATCGAACCCCTGTTATGTCTTTTACATCTGCATAAATAATAAAAATCTCTCAATCTTTCCCCAGACTCACACTCTACCTCTGCTTTCTCAAAATAGAAAAATAGTTTCAATCCTATATGACACCTATAAGCTATCTCTAAAACAAACCAAACAGTAAATTAAAGGAGAATTAAATTTGGTAACTGTTGCTTGACATCTGGAACACTGGAGGTTTGTTAAGTTTTGCTGGCGAATCCACTCTAACAGTCATCAAAAGATAAATGCAGAGTTAGTCAAATGCTTGAGGTCGTTGGAGATTTGCTGCCAGCTAGAGGATAGGTTCTCTAACCGCTGCCATCTGTTCCCTGATCTTCCTCAACTGTTGCCTCGAATCTTGGATCTGCTTCATTCATTCTGGCAGAATTTGGGTCTTTTCTACAATCCTCCATTGCAACAATTCTTTGGATGCTAACTGCTCTGCAGTCATGCAACAGAGGTGCTCAGGGGTAATTTCACCTGAAACAACACGTGCCCATAACTCAGGGTTGTTTCTATCTTTAAGATTAAATAGAAGAGACCTGGCCTTTTCTTTGTACGTCTTGTTAACACTGCCATATATTTTGAAAAGTTCATCTTCAACTTTTATTGATACAATCTGTGCTAACTCAGAACTCTGCATAGTCTGTTCATGCCCTTCACTTTGAATCTCCTCTTTCTCTAATTTGATCCTTTTAAAGGTACTTGTCTCTACATCACCACTGTATGGTGCATTTAACTCAAAGTTCATCTGAAGTTCATTTTGTTCCTGATGTGAACCTTGTCTTAAGCAACCTGATGAATCTGTTGTTTCCACCAAAACCTGATTCTGCTCGAAGTCTTCCCTTTCTCGTTTCAAAGTTTTATATGATTTCCCTTGACAATATTTGTCAGTCATGGCACTCAACTCGGTGTCTTCCACTTTAACAACTTTATAATCCACACTTCCATGCCTGTTCAAGACTGCTGACTCAATATGGAGTTATTTTCCATTTTCACATCCTTTTTAGGTTGTTCATCCCATACCATAGCCAAAGCAGATGCCAAGGATTCTCTTAGTTTGGCTCTGACTGAGTTAGATGAATCAACATGACCCTTGGGAGAAAATAAATCTATTTGTATAGTCTTCTTCTCCTGTGTTGGAGATTGACGCATCTTTACGTTGGGTACTCCAACGAGAACCTTTAATGGTACGTTATCCATTGAAGAAAAGTATGGTTCACTAGGATCAAAATCTACATCTTGCTTTGACATTTTCTCAATGTCCTTCAACCTGCATTCATGCACTTCTGACATTGACATTATTCCAGAATGCCCATGACCTTCAAGAAGTTCGTGGGACATGACTGTATGGCTTCGAGAAAGAGGTAACTCTTGAAGAAACTTTTCAAATTCATCAAGCCATACTCTTCCCTTAACTTAGACATATGTAGACCAATCTTTTGCTGAGGTTTTCTCGCCACTTATGAAAACAACAACAATTGTTTTAACAACAAAGGGATTTAAATGTACAGTTCCCTCCCAAAGTGTTTCATAAGATAATGATTGAGCTACATTTCCTGCTTGCCACTCATTCAAACCATCAGAATATTTCATTTTCCTACTCAGGCCTTCGCTTTTCCCTCTCCTAATGAGCATTCTCTTACGGGAGATAGAAAGATCATTTAATAAACCAACCTTCCCTTCTTCCAATTTACCTTGAAGGGTGTTTGCACATTTCGCAGATTCTTCATTCTGAATTGTATTAACAACTTCTGCATATTCATTAGATTGATCTCCCCTTGAACCTATATATCCATCAAGAGACATTATTTCAGGAAGTTCCTTTTGTTCCCTCGTTACCCCGTCAGTAGCAATTTCAGCTGGACTCATGTCTGATGCATTTACCCCAACTAATTGACCAAATGATGTACATGATGGGAAAGAACTAGGGGAATCTGAACCACTGCCAATTTCATTATGGTCAAGACTATCAACTACACCAATAACTTCATCCACATTTGGGACTTCATCGTTTTTAGTATGCCCCTATCTAGTTTTCCACTACAAAAAGCACACCTGGTACAACCCTCGAACACCTACGTAGTCACCTTGGAACATGATCTCTACTACATATGGCGCATCAAAAGCTGGACCTGCACCCATTGACTATCAACTCCTGGTCATTACTTGACACATAAACTTTGGTAGACACCTGAGCGCACAGAGTAACTTGGTGTTTTATTTTTAAATTTTTGGGGGACTAATCCCACATGCATGCGGTAAACCGAACTTGTGGCATTTATATGAGCCAAGAGACACATGGTCTTTCGATGAAGTGAGCCCAAGGCTATCTTTGGAGTTTGGTGTTGGCGTTGGCACTAGCTTGTGTGTTTGCTGGTGGTGCATAAAATGGTGCTTACCCTAGGTGTTGAGTGTTCGGAGGTTGTCCCTAGGCCAATATAACTTTTTGCTAAAATTTTTGTCAAAATATTTATATTTTGATAAACAAAACTAAAACTCTGCACAAAGGCCGAGGGGCCAATTTTGGCTAAAAAGACCAAATTTTGGCGAACAAACCAAATTTGTATTTGCCCACAAGAATTAAATTTTTCCATTTCAAACCAATTCACAATTTTTTGCTAAAAATGCACCGGAACTCGCTTTGAGGCTCGCGCGCCAGTACTCATCTTATGCTTGGTCAATGTTGAGCGCTTTCTGCCACCTTCGCCATGCGTCATGAGCAAAACACATAATGCCTGAAATAGATAGATAGAGTCAGAAAACATATTCCCCTATTATATAGGGTTCTAACAAGGTGTATTGGGAAAAAGGCTTAGTGAGGCTTGTCTTTCTTTAATTTCAACCTTTCTCATCTGATCACATGGCATTTGATCTTGGCTGCTTGATGAAATTGAGCTTGTGTCTTCAAGAGGAATAGGGGGTTGATAGGGAAGTTCATCACAATTAGAAGTTCTTGGGAAACTAAATTCTTCTATCTTATCTTATGATTGTGAGGGATATTCATCATAGCTTGGCTTATGTTCCCAATTTCTCAGTTTTTCACCCTTTAAAATTAGATTATCATCTTTTTCTTCTTTTTCAGCAACAAAAATATGACACGAAGGTTGAAACAAGCTATTGTTTCTTTGATGGGAAGGGTACTTTTGTGATATAAGGTCTTCAACAGATTGTTCATGGAAATCATATTCATAATCATCATACAAAGATGAATCAATGACCATTTGACTATTAATGGTTGAGGGGATTAGTACAATAGTTAGGACAGCTGGTTGCTCAAGGAAAACATCATCATAGTCATGAAAACTTGGCAAACCATGACACATTGGTTCATTAACAATAGGAGGGACTGATAAGCTATGAATTTGGTCATGGAAAGATACAACACTATTCTCATGATAAAATAAATCTGAATCTAAGATGACCTCTTGACTTAAAGAATTGAGAAAAGGAGGAGACAAGGAAATGATGGATTCTCCATAATGATCTTTCTCTTGGGGACCTAGATTTTGACATGAATGATGCATTTGTTCTTCAAATTTAGGAAAATCATTATGAAACTCATCATCTAATGCCTGATCTCTATAATCATCCCCTTCATCATCACTACTAGAGGAATCACTTGTTGAATCTTGAATATATGATGCATACCCCTCACAACAATTCTCAAAAAGTCTTTCAGCTGGATAAATTATCTTGCAATGAGAATAAAAAAAATCATGAAAGTCCTTCAAAGAGGAAATACTAGAAGCAGGGAGTGTTCTATACCATTGCCTCACATCGCCTTCCAATGAATACATGAACATTTTCATCAATATATCTTCATGATGGATGCCAAGCTGCTGCATTAAAGCATGAAATTCATGAACATGCACAAAAGGGTTTTCATCATCACCTTCATAAAATATGGGCAGCAGATCTTGCCATTCATCAATTTAAGGCACAAGATGTGGATAGCCATCTATGGCTGAGAAATTCAGTGGGGCAAACCTCCTAACCAAGATAGCCTTCATAGCCATTTGATTTTTCTCATCCCCACTAGAGTCACCAACATATTCTAAACAATGGATTCACCATGGTGAATGTGTAGTCTTGAAGGTGTCCAACTTCAGTCACCATCTAAAGATGGAGATGTGCAATTTCGTTCTTCCCAGACATCTTTTCAATCTGCTCAAAACTGTCCCCGAGAACGGTGCCAAAAATGTTAGCACTGAAAGTTACACTTTGACTGCTAAAGCGTAAGCTCATCACCCATTAGAATGTAAAAGATAACTTTGGTTTTGAATATTTGGATCAGCAAGATGGATAAAGAAAGAGAGAGGGAAGAAAACTGCAGATCAGTAGGCTACACCAATGGGCAATGGAGTCACAAACATCCCACTCATCTAAGGCACAAAAGCTACTTAACAAAAAACAAGATTATATGTTGATAGGTGGAAGAAATGAAGAAGGAAAGAATAAGATAGAATGTTCATTAAATAAAGATCCTCTCAATTTAATGAATCAACAAATACTTGAATATAAACAATGAATGATGGGAAAAATACAACAGATCCTCTGCTGCTTAGGGATCCATAAATCATTGACAGCCTTTGATCCTCAAATCTGCAATATATTCGAATAAGAAGAAATATAGAAAGAAGAGTTACAATATGAAATCACAGCTCTCATGAGTCTCCCATAGCAGTAATTCTTACAATCAAAAAATGCCCAGAAGCTTACAAATGAACACACATAGGAAAATTGCCTGCTACATCTCTTTCTAGCCTCTCTTGGCTCATCAATCCCCCTTTCTCCAAGAGATATCTCCCTCTTTAAATAGAAAATAGCATCCAAATAACCTAAGGAGTTCGAATCCCATCTTCTCCATTGGATTCTAAGCCTTGGAAATAGGTGGCAATAGTCAAAGAGACAAAAATCCAACAAACTGTTGATTTTCAGGAATTTGTTGCAAGTCATTAATAAATTATTTCCACCTCATGCATGAGGCCTTTGTTGGAGCTAAATCTTAGGTGCAGGTGTCCCTTGACATCTAACTGATCCTTTAGAAGTCATTCAAACCCTCCTTGACATGTGGCAACCTCCCAACAAGGTGAATATGAAAACCGTGACCGCTACAGGAAATTAGTACGCATTGCCACTGTGCAGAGTACACAACGCCTACTTCTATATCCAATATCTCTCAAACCAAAACAATTTTTGAAATACTGAGAGATGTTTTTGTTATCTGGAATTTTATAAACAAAAACCTCCTCCAGTTTTCAAAAATACATCCTCAACTTCTCATAACCCAAGTTTTAAATTAGTGACTCAAAACTAGCAGAATAACTCTGAAGAATTTAGCCTCTGCCAAAATATTACGCAACACCTGTAGGTAGCGCCCGACTGTGTTTCTGCATGAAATTTGGTAGCATAAATCTATGGGTTCTTTGATGCTTGAACTTGGATATTGGGAATAACTCAATATAATTTCAATTTTCCCCAAAACAAATAAAAATCCCATAACAATTGTATTCATTTGCCAAAATTAATAATGAAATACAGATTATGTTCTTTGTGAAATATTAGGTAGCACCTGTACATAGCACCACTTATGCAACGTTGAAGCATTAACCAATCTTGTTCTAACAGAACCCACATTTCTACCATGCAATATATTGGAGAACATAGAAGCCCTGAGGGTTAGCACAAGCATTCATGAGCCAAACATGATATCTCTCCCCCAAAGTTGGGGAGGTCATGAGGTCAAATCTCTTTATTCCCTCGGGGTTAGGCTCCATAATCAAGGCCAACAATTTAACTCCTCTGCCAACCATGACTTGAGAGGAAAAAAAGGGCCTTAGGTCCTAAACATATTTTCTTTGGCTCATTGGCCATTAACAAGGCCTCAAACCACCACATCTATCCTATTTAATAAACTATGGTGCTTGGGTGGATTAAGCTTCATGTGCTTAATGACCAAGATGAAGGCCTCCAATTAGGAATATGGGAAACATTTGTATGCTTTAAATAATAATAATGGTTATTAGGACACCATATGGGCACCATTCACAGGTTTTATGCATCATAGTTGGCTCTCAAGGCCTCTAAGAAGGAACTTAGAGCCATTAGGAGGATATAGTTGCATTCATAAGTTTCATTAGGAGGATATAGGTCACACATTCATAAGTTGCATATAGTTTCATATAGTTGCATAAGTCGCATATACTAGTTTCATAGTTGCATAAGTTGCATATAGTTGCATAAGTTGCATTGTTGCATAAAGTTGCATGTTGCATAAAGTTGTGTAAAGTTGCATAAGTTGCATTGTTGCATAAAGTTGCATGTTGCATAATGTTGCATAATGTTGCGTAAAGTTTCATAAAGTTGCGTAAAGTTGTGTTAGTTGCATTGTTGCATAAAGTTGCATAAAGTTGTGTAAAGTTGCATAAGTTGCATGTTGCACAAAGGTGCATAAAGTTGCATAAGTTCCATAAAGTTGCCCTAAATAAATCTTCTTGATCTTAATTTATTCAAGACCGGGGTTGGACCAACCCCTAATTTTTTGTTGTAGCAACTTACTGAGATAGGAAGGAATGAGAATGAAACTGTTAGAGAGTTTAACACTATATTTGAGAAGTTTCTTCAACGAATTCCTAGCAATATTTGCCCCGAAAGAGATCATCTTATTTTCCTTTATACCAAGGCCTTCCCAGGACATTGGTATGTTTTAAATAATAATAATGGCTATTTGGACACCATATGGGCACCATTCATAGGTTTTATGCATCATAGTTGGCTCTCAAGGCCTCTAAGAAGGAACTTAGAGCCATTAGGAGAATATAGTTGCATTCATAAGTTGCATTAGGAGGATATAGGTTACACATTCATAAGTTGCATATAGTTGCATATAGTTGCATATAGTTGCATAAGTCACATATACTAGTTGCATAGTTGCATAAGTTGCATATTAGAGTTATTTCTGCCACTCCAGTTAGAAAACCCATAAAGGGAATAGGATCCAAAGAAATATAATGGAGAATATAGTATTTTCAAGATATGTGTGTGTGTGTGTGTGCATGCACACCCATCACACTATGGTCTAGAGGCAATTCAAAGCAGTTGCCATAACGATGACCCAAGTTCAATTCATGGTGAGCTCCCTCCACACCTAGATTCTTGTTGACTCTTTGTTGTAGCAACATATAGCCACAATTATGTTAGCAACCTAACCACCCTTGATGTAGAGGGTGTTGGATTATCATGAAAACCTCTCCTCAATAATAAATAATAGTGGAGAACCCACATTGCTACCATGAAATATATTGGAGAACATAGAAGCCTTGAGGGTCAGATCAAGCATTCATGAGCCAAACATGATATCTCTCCCCCAAATTTGGGGAGGTCACGAGTTCAACTCTCTTTATCCCCTCGGGGTTAGGCTCCATAATCATGGCCAACAATTTAACTCCTCTGCCAACCTTGGATCATAGAACATAGAAGACAAGAAATGGAATTCTATTCAAACTCTTCAGGAGAAAATAGTTGCAAAGATGTCATCCATGTTGTTGAAGAAATAATAGGTGTGTGACTCAAAAAACCAAGATAAGCAAAGCATATCAAAATAAAATATTAAGAAACCAAGGATATTCAATTTCGTTTAAACACATATAAGCATTTAAACACATAGAGGAAACAATCTTTTGATGATTAATATAAGCACTTACAAAAAAATGAAAGATGAAAATTATTCTGTAGGGCATGGGTATGGCAAGGTATCGACGAAATGAAAATCCCTTTCAAGGTAATATAATTAAAGAGTTATTTTTTCCACCCCAATTACAAAATCCCAAAAGGGAATAGGATCTAGAAGGGAATAGGTTTAGCGTGGAAGTGTTTAATTTCCTAACACTCTTCAGATGCCTTTTTCACCTTTAGGTACTTGAGCCTTTTATTTGCAGGTATGCCTCCCACAACAATGCTCCATGCAAAAACTGTCTTTTTGGCTCAAGAATGGGTTTCCATACGATTCTTAGAAAAAAAATCATGCTCTTTTCTTGGATTTCAGTTGTCATATTTGATTCAAATGGCCTTCAAATGATTAGAGCAAAGCCACTTGTACCCCATGGTTGAATTGTAGTTGTGAAATGTCATGGATGTACCCTAGTTCCCGTCCCAACACCAATAAGTATGAGTTTTAGGGATACTTAAATTTAACAAAATGTCTTTAAGAATAAGCTCATGGATTATTTATATGATAATCTTGTTAGTATTAACTAGGGATAATTTTCACTTAAGATTATCCCACACAAGTAGCCTCTTTTCCTTCCATGACTCAAATCCCCCACTTTGCACACAACACTTGGGTTCAAACTCCAGTTCTAATCATTCCCATTGCCCTTAAATATCTAGATGTAAAACATAAAAACAAACTAGCTCAGTGAAAGCCTAGGATGTTGGGGAGTATTGGTTGGTTGAGGAGGTGGCATTAGTGCTTTTTGTTGAGAATTTGGTTCCTAGTTTTGGTGACATTTCCAAGGATTCTATTGAGTAAACCATTATATTGTTGGGGTTGTTGATAAGGAAAAAAAGGTGGCTACTAATTTTGGAAACTTGAATATTTCCATTACTGTTGGGGTGGAAATGGGTTTTTCCAATGTCGAGAATACTAATTTTTCAAGGGATTAAATTTACTATTCCAAGAATAATAGAAATATTGAGGGTGTTCATATGGCATACCTTGACTAGTTATGCATGGTATTTCTTTCCTTTGGTGGTTGATGAAACAAACCTACTCCAAATTCTGATATGCTCCCTCATTTAAATCCTTCAAACTTAGTAGTTGTGGGCAATTATTGATTTCATCATTTTATTTGTAAATGTTGTAGAATTATATGCTATTTAGCGGGCATTTTTGTGCACTTTGGGAAAATAACTGCCAAACAATTTTTAGTTTCCTCTTTCTTCATCTTGACTTGGAGTGTATCAAAATGGATTGCCATAGATTTTAAAATATTTGTCTTCAGATCTCCAACATATTTTCAATTTCTACTTTTGTTAATCTAGCTATGGTCATGGAGGTTTGTTCAACAATTCCTTTGATTCCTTTACCCATTTTAGTACAAACTGTTGAGTAGTTTCTTCAAACATCTATTATCTCATCATAAGTGCATTTGTAAATATCTACAAATGTGATCAAATTTAAAGATTCCATATCATTATCTCTTACTTCTATCAAGAGAATTGTCTTAGGAGAGTTTTTGTCAATTGAGCAATCGATAGATCTCTTTTAACCAAAGTGAAATATCTTAACATAGTCCTCCAATGATTTGTCCTTTGTAAGTCATTTGGAATAGTTAATATCTTGAGTCTCCATATTTTCAATATTCAGTGTATTTCTCTATAAAAAGATTCTCCATAGTTTCCCATGTCTAAATATTATGTATATCTAGACCTATGAACCATTTGAGGGATATTTCTTTCAAAGTAGAGGGGAAAATTCTTAGTTGGGCATAATTATTATATTCATAAGTGTTGCAAAGGGATTCAAATTCAAGGATAAAAGTGTCTAGGACCTCAGTGATCATTCTATGAAATTGGGGATTCAAAGCTGCTAGATTTATTTTTTCATTCTTACTTCTTGCCCTATCCCCAAATTCTTCGACACTTTCTTCAAATATTTGTTTTGGACTATATTCAATGGTTATTAACTTACACTACTCCCATGGGGATTTTTTCTTCTCATGTCACCAAGGGGATTGGTCATGTGTGAGTTGTAAACAATTATGGTTAGGGCTCTTCAATTTTGAAACCGATTATGAGCCTAGTGATAAGGGTACGATTGGAGCATTTTAAAAGGATGACTTAGCATTTCATAAAGAATTCTATCAAGCATTTCATCAAACATTATATCAAGAATTTTTATCAAGCATTTCATCTAACAATTAGCATGCACACTCGAGAGATAGGAGAAAGAATTCAAACCATTTCCTCTGGCCGTGTGCCCTCCTCCGGTGCAAAACTGTCTGCCCTCTTCCTCTGCAAATCCATGTGCCCTCCTCCTCTCCAAATCCACGTGCCCTCCTCTGCAAATCCATCTACCCTAGCCTCCTCCCACGTTCCCTCCTCTCGTGCACCTCTCCCTCCTTCTCCTCCTTCTCCCCCTTCCACTCTACGTGCAAATGACCGTGACGTAGCCTCCTCCCATGCACCTCTCCCTCCCTCATCTCCCTCTCCTGTCCTCCTCTCCCTTCCGTGCTCCAAATCCATGCTCCAAATCTGTCCTCCTCTCCCTTCCATGCTCCAAATCCATGGGACTGTGGTGGTGAGTGTTATGTGCTCCAAATCCGTGGGATGGTGGTGATTAGTGCGAGTAGCTTTGCACGTGAGTGTAGAGTGGTTGTGATTTGAAATATGTTTTGTTTGTATGTTGTTTTATTTTCGTTTTTATTTTTTGTTTTTTTATATTATATATATAATATATAATATATAATATATATTATATATATTATATATATAATATATATAATATATATAATATATTATATATAGGCCTAGACAATAACTCTTCCAAATTCTTCCATCTAAAGCATTGGGGGCCCACCGAGAAAAGAGAATAAAGAGAAGGATGAGGGATTTCCAAACACCTACCATGCGAAGTGATGAAATCCACTATGGTGATGAGTGAAGGTATAAATGAGGTTGTTATAACTAGGAGACAAAGGGTGATGAAATATTGAGGCTCGTAGAAACATGTCTTAGGTGTCCTCCCTCATACAAGAGCCACCTCGATAGAAGCCTAATAGAATGGCCACTAAGATACATATTCATAGATGCATGAAAAATGTTACCTTTCCTTCAATATGAAATGAAATGGTCATGGAATATTCATTATTTAAAGAGCTAGGAGTCTCAATCAAACCTCTGGTCCCAACCTTGGCATTATCCACTCCGAAGAGTGTGCTTGTTTCTAAATAGGTCTTGACCATATCCTATAGAAAGGATTTTAATCTCCCTAATTGGTTAAGGAAATTTCTCCTTATCAAAATGAACCTCAAAGTCATAGGACTTAGTCTCAGATTCAAAATTAGTGTGGAAACCTGCTTTACTAATTCATTGGCTTGTTTCTTCACTAATAAAAGAAAATATGAACAAATGGGACTATTTCAATAAATTAGATAGGGATTCCCTATGGTGTCATCCCTATATGTTTTGTCTATAGAGGGACTTTTCTATATCCTTTGTTTTAAATTCAAACATCAACTACTTCATGGGACTCACCTCTCGGAACCAAATATAGGGCAGTTGGTTAGTGGAAATTTCCTAGATGACTCCTTCCTAACAATTCTCAAGGATCAACCCTCATGGATACACATGGTTGAGTGTTTGGATACTTTAGAGGTACAATGTAGTACTGGTTGTTGTATGAGCGTAGTGGTGGAGTGATATTGTAAGGTTTTACAGATGTATGATTAGGCGACATAAGTCACCTAATCATAAGTCAATACCTAATTCTTCTATCGTTAAATATATAACACTCAATGAGATGTATAGTGTATTGGAATGTAACAATTATATCAAGAATAATTAGGTGACACTTCCACATTATGCGCTAGTGAAAGCCTATTTTATGAGTTTGAAGGGCTTCATTGAAAATTTATACAAGGAAGGGTCGATCAACCCTTACATAGTAGGAAAAATAACAAAAAAGATTAATTGGAAATATGAATCGATAAGTTGTGACCAACCCTTCCTTGTTCCTGACCTAGTGATATACCATTCTATGAGACAAAGAGTTGATTGAAATGGAACAATTATCATTAGATAAAGGTTGATTGGCACTTTCACATTATTCCCCTAGCACATACCTCTTCTATTAGTTTGAAAATGATTCATTGAAAATGTATACAAGGAAGAGTTGATCAACCCTTGTAGACTAGGCCAAATAGGGAAAAGGATTAATTAAAAATATTGAAAGTGAAAGGGGAAATCAACCCTTCTTTATTATTCCCCTAAAGAAATGTCATTCTACAAGATGGAGATTTGACTAGAATGAAACGATTATATATACAAGGGTCAATTGACCCTTCCACATTATGCTCCCAATGCAAATCTCTTCTTTGAGTTTGAAAAGGCTTCATTGAGAATTTATACAAGGAAGTGTCAGTCAACTCTTCTAGATTAGAAGATATAAAAAATTGATTAATTAAAAATCTAAATGCATAAGTGGTGTTCATTCCTTCCTTATTCTTCACATAAAGAGGTACTATTCTAGGATACTAAGAGTTGACTGAAATGGAACAATTCTCTATAAAAGGGTTTGTCTACCCTTCCACATTATTCCCCCAACAAATACCTCTTCTATTAATTTTAAAATGATTCGTTGAAAATTTATACAAGGAATGGTTGACCTATTCTTCCAAACTAGCTCAAATAACAATAAGGATTAATTAAAAATATGAATGCAAAAGGATTTCCTAACCCTTTTTTATTCCTCCCCTAAAGAGATACCAATCCAGGAAATGGGCAATTAACTACAAGGGAACAATTATCTATAGAAGGGTCGATCGAACTTTCCACGTTATTCCCCTAGTGAAAACCTCTTCCATGACTTTCAAAAAGGATTCACTGAATGAAGGATCAACTGACCCTTTGAACCTTCTAAACTAGGTTAAACAATGAAAAGGATGAATTAAAAATATGAATGCAAAAGGGGCAGTTGACCAACCTTACTTATTCTTCCCCTAAAGATAACCCCCCGTGAAACCTCTTCTATGATTTTGGAAATGTTATTGAAAAATTATAAATTAAAGGATTGATCAACCCTTGTAGATTACGATAAACAATAAAAATAATTAATTAAAAAATTGAATGTATAAGGAGTGACAAGCCCTTCTGTATTCACCTAAAGAGATATAATTCTAGGAGTAAATATATTGAGAAGGGTTGATCAACATTTCCACAACATTCCCCGCAACGGAAATCAATTATATGATATATAGTGAGTTAGTTCTTGTATTTGTAAAAACATACAATAAGTAGATTAATTATGTCAAATATATTACCACTAGTATTATTGATGCAAATAAATAAGTGTACATGTCGTAACAAAGACACTATGTGTTTGCATTTACATCCCTTCTAATAGAAAGAAGGGTGTTTTACATTGATGAATATGGTTTCCTCTTGATGGGATACACACATGAAGACATAAATGGAACTTATAGGAGGTCATCAACTCAAATTAAGAAAAAAAACATATTTTCACTACTACAAATGGTGAAAACTTATAGATGTGAAGATCACAATTTCTTCATCTCATATCTAATTCATGAATTTTTTTACTTACAAAAGCTTCATGGATCCACACTTGTTGGGAAATAACCACAAGATTATTGGTATGAAAGGATGCCACTACTTCAAATTACAACTTCTTGATGACACACCAATCATGCAATATAAAGCCTCGATTGATAAGGGAGGGGAAAAATATTGGCATCCCATGATAACTTATTGGGAGAATATATTAAAGGATTTGGTCATGCCTTTTATGATCAATGAGCACTCAAGCAATAATTTTTAGCCATCCACAATGTGGGATATAAACAACAACATTGATATACAACCCAAACATGAAGTCATGAAACCTACTTGAGGGATAATGTCCACATTATAGGGGATCATTATGTTGGACCTATATATAACAATTCCATAGATGAATTTCCTAGTACAATTTCCTTGTAAAATTTGTATAAGATATTTGGAGAATGATAATTTTGAGAATGATAATGATGAATTGATGATGGACATAACTACAACGTTGGTATGATTAGGATAAATCGCGCAGAGCTCCTCTTGGTTTCAAGAATAGTTCATTCTCTACTAAACAAGGGCAACCACGTGAAGGTGGAAGCTCTAATTATGCCCCCCCCCCCTTCAAATCACTCTCAATTTCCCCATATTACCTAATTTGAAATTACAAATAACATGTATCATATACTATATTATACAAAATAAAAACATATAAAGATCATATAAAAGATATAAACACATACCTCTTCTTTTCAACAATTAAATATCAGTCATATTCTTCTTCATCCAGTTCAACATCTGTATCAAGATCTAGTTCAGAATCAATATTGGTGAAAGGCTCATTCCTATCAACATCATCATCAACGTAATTTTATCTACTATAGTTATCGATATCGTCAATGAGATCGTCGTTTCCTACATTTGGATGATCAACCTCTTCAACTTCTTCGTCTGACACATCGACTGCATGAGCCACCTGATCCTGATCTTCATAATCATGATCTTCTTCCTCGTTATTATCTTCATCCTCAGCTACATTATTGTACTTTACTTCTCTTCCTCTTGGATCATATCTAACAATGTAGGACCAACCTACTTTACCAGGTAACTCTGAGTAAAATACTTGCTCACATTGACTTGGAAGAACATAAGGCTTTGTACCTGGTTCAAATGCCCTTTTATTAACCATGGTAAATCCATTATCATGCTCAATAATAGTTCTTTTAGGATCAGGTTCATGCATCTGTAGCCTGTACCATTTAACCTCAAACAAAATTATTTTAAAGGAATTAAAATCACACTCAATTATATCCTCCAAATGGCCATAGTACCTATTATCAATTTCTTCTGGATTTCTTTCACTTCTGGAGGAAATTTTGGTGACCTCAAACAGTGCAGTTATCCCATAATCTGAGGTTTTCATCTTATCATCGAACATTTTGATACGAAATTTACAACCATTACACCACATAGCCTTGTGATGTTTCAACTGCAACATGGACAACAAGTAAAAAATAAATTGTGAATTAATAATCCTCATATAGGACTTACTAAATATATATTTCAATAATTAAACAAACCAAATACATTGAAAAATTGGGAAAAAACTAGGAAAATGTGGGTAACAAATTTAACTTACCTGTTTATCTTCTAAACCAAAGGCTAAATCAACTTCCCTTGATGTAAGATCAGGAAATTGATCTCGATGATGATGCACTGTTTTAATGATCTTACTCACCCCTTCCCATGATAACCTACCGAAGTATTCTTCAGTATATTCTATCCAATGCTCCATCCAATCAAGGTTGTTTTCAATGTATAAATGTAAAGCATCCCACTCTCAAGCAACTATATGATAGCATAACAATTTAATATAATTAATTAGTTATTTTTAATAAATGAATAATTTAATAGATGTGTAATATATTAAATCTATGTCAACATCTAATAATTACCTTTCACAGTCCTCATTTTACCTTTCCCCAATTGGACCTTCCCTTCAAATTTGTTGATGGAGTCAAGATGCCAAATGCGAGGCACATTCATATTTTCTACTAATTTAGGTAGATATTGACTAATATACACCATGCATTGATATATCATATATCCCTCAACCATAGAACCTTCTGGATGTTCTCTTTGTCTAAGAAAATCCTTGAGTGACTTCAATTGCCTCTTCACCATCCACATCGACCTTGTGTGTACTGGTCCACATAATTCAATCTCCTCAACTTGGTGTATGAGGTAGTGTTATTGTGCATTGAAAAATGTTGGAGGTAGATACTATTGCATTTGAAACATTAGTCAAGGAATTTCTCTCTTCCAATACCTTATATCCTCTTTATGGATTTCTTTTTATGATAACCACCTTCAAATGTTGATGCAATAAAATAATATCAAGGCATACATAAATTTGCAGATAAAAGAAAATATGTCAATAAGTTCCAATACAAATCACATAAGAAGTACATTTTCCTTATAAAACAAAACTTACCTCATGTATTTGCCAAGCACATAAATAATTTGTTTTATGTTGTTGTCAAAGTCGTCTGGGAGAAATAAAGGTAGAACATACTGTAACAAAAAACAAATAATTATTATTTGTTTCCAAAAAATGCATACCAATAAGCAAATATATTATAACCTACTAATTACCTTAATGAATGTATGCCAATCATGTGTTTTAACCCTGCCAAAATCACCTTTTTTAGTTAAGATATTTTGTATGTTCGATGAAAACCCCGTCAGAAACCTAATTTTTTGAATGACCTCTTTTACAATATTGATCTGTTGCTCCGTCAATAACCAAGGAAGACTAGTATTTTTTTCACGACCATCACCATTAGAATTAATAGTAACACTTTGCAAGGCGTGATTAGCTTCTCGGATGTCACAACAAATCTTCCCAATTCTCTCTTTGTCAGTCCTTCCATCTAATATTCGCCATAACAATTATGTTATGTTATTCTGGATATGCATTATATCAAACAAATGAACTATTTGTAGGTGCTCGTAGTATGGCGATATATTGAATTGCATCGGGTAACTTTTCATTCCTCGTGGAATCCCATTTGTGCCTTAACGACATTCATGAAACATCAACAAATTGAAATTAACACTAATTAATGGGACAAAATGAAATTAATACTAATGAAATTAACCAAAGATTTATAT
>ML786378.1:329769-390785 GCA_009831015.1 Picea engelmannii | reverse complement strand
CTAGTATCTTAGCAAAGGTTAATGTACCTGTCCCTCTTAGTACTGATATTGTATTTTTTTTTTAAATACCTACAAGAAGGTCGCTATTGCAACATCTTGGAGTGTCGCTCCCATAGCAACCACGTCGGAGATGATACCTCTTAACGTCGCTCTTCCCACGTTTTAGACGTGTCTCTTTCCACCTTAAGAACGTCTCTTTTGCCACCTTTGAAACGTCTCTTTTGCCACCTTTGAAACGTCTCTCTTGCCACGTCTGAAACGTCTCACTTGCCACGTTTGCAACGTCTCACTTGCCACGTTTGCAACGTCTCACTTGCCACATTTGAAATGTCGGTCTTGCCACGTCTGAAACGTCTCACTTGCCACGTTTGCAACGTCTCACTTGCCACGTTTGAAATGTCAGTCTTGCCACGTTTCAGACGTCTCTCTTGCCACGTTTGAAACGTCGCTCTTGCCACGTTTGAAATGTCTCTCTTGCCACGTTTGCAACGTCGGTCTTGCCACGTTTCAGACGTCTCTCTTGCCACGTTTGAAACGTCGGTCTTGCCACGTTTCAGACGTCTCTCTTGCCACGTTTGAAACGTCGGTCTTGCCACATTTCAGATGTCTCTCTTGCCACGTTTGAAACGTCGGTCTTGCCACGTTTGCAACGTCTCTCTTGCCACGTTTGAAACGTCGCAATATAGACGAAAATGTGGTCGTCGGAAAAACGACGTCATGTGAAACGACGTTTGAGGGGGTCCGAGGTTTGTCGTTCTTTCGACAATAGAAAGTGGCAATTGCGTCGAATGCGTCGTCAGAATTTGACCCAAATGCAGTAGTGAGAGGTATTCTCAAGGATCAAACCTGAATTAGGGTATCTAAGGATATTTGGGTGTCATGTGTATATTCATGTCCCTAGGGAAAAGAGGAAAAATATGGAACCCTCGGGCAAGAAAGGGGTTTTTGTGGGTTACAGTGAGAACTCCATGTCTTATAGGATTTATGTACCACGTCATAGGGAAATAGAGGTAAGCAGAGATGTGACTTTCCATGAGGAAGCCACATTTAAGAAATCCAGATAGCTTCAACAACAATCAGAAGAAGTTCAGCCAGCTTCACCCTCTTTTGAAAATGAAGAGTCAAATGACTAAAGGGAGGAACCTTGTGAAGGGCCAAGTAATGAGCCCTAGAACCTGCTAAAGTGTTAGAAAGAACTCTTGAAGAAACTCCAACCAAAGAAAGCCAGGGTGGCTTAAAGAGATGGTGCAGGAAGCAGAAAGGACATCTGCTCCCAAAGGAACGTTCAGGGAAAGGAAGAGGCCTCATAGGTTTGGAGGCTATGTTGCACTGATGAGCAGCATTAGTGATGCCGAACCTTCTTCATTTGATGAAGAAGATAAATTACAAGTATGGAAGGATTCCATGCTTGAGGAATACAGGTCTATTATAAAGAACAATGTTTGGGACATTGTGTTGAGGCCAAAAGACAAATCAATGGTTTCTTCCAAATGGATCTATAAGATCAAAAATGCAGTTGATGGAAGTTTGGAGAAGTTAAAATCAATATTTGTAGCTAGAGGATTCACTCAGAAAGAAGGAATCGACTACGAAGAGACTTTTTCCCCTCTAACCAAGTATACCTCCATTCGAACTATTATTTATTTAGCTCCCATTCTTGGTTGGAAGCCACATCAGATGGATGTAAAAACTACATTATTGAATGGAAAGATTGAATAGGAGTTCTTTGTGGAACAACCAGATGGTTATGTACTGCATAGCAAAGACATTCATGTATGCAAGCTAAGGAAGGCCTTTTATGCTCTTAAGCAGGCTCCCAAAGTTTGGTATGATAGGATTGATGGCTTTCTTAAAACCATGGGATTTCAAAAAAGTGATGTTGATGCAAATATGTACTTCAAGGTAAGAGGTAACAAAATTGTTATACTAATCCTGTATGTTTATGATCTCTTTCTAACAAGAGATGAAGGGCTAATAGCCTAGTGTAAGAGGGATCTAACCTCATAATTCGAGATGAAATACTTAGGCTTGATGCATTACTTCCTAGGATTGGAAGTATGGCAAAGACAGGGCGAGATATTTTTGGCACAAGAAAAATACACAGTGGATGTACTAAAGAGGTTTGGTATGATGGATTGCAAAGACATGTCTACTTCGATGGTTACCAACCTGAGGAAGCTGCATGATTTTGATACAATTTCAGATTTGGTGGATCTTGCCATGTATAGGCAGTTGATTGGATCATTGATGTACATGATCCACACTAGGCCATATATATGCTATGTAGTGATTGCAATGAGTCAGTTCATGACTGAACTGAGACAAAAACATTGGGTGGCAAAAAATCACATCTTGAGATTTCTCAGAGGAAAAATTACTTATGGTATGAGATATACATCCAATGGTGGTTTATTTCTGCATGGGTATGCAGATGTTGATTGGGTAGGAATCCCAGTGGATTGGAAGAGAACTTTTGAATACTGCTTTGATTTAGGATCCTCTATGATCTCTTGGTCAAGCCAGAAGTAGGGATCCATTGCACAGAGTACAGTAGAGGCTGAGTACATTGTAGCAAGTGATGCTCGTAAGGAAGCAATATGGCTCAAAAAATTGGTTTTTGGGTTGTTTGGTGAGAATATCGAGACGACAGTGGTTCACTGTGATAATAAAAGTTGCATAAAAATGAAAGAGAACCTGGTATTTCATGATAGGTCAATACATATTGACATGAGGTACCACTACATCTGAGACTTGGTCCAGTGAAAAACTGCAAAGGTACAGTACATAGCCAAGAGCGAGTAGGTAGCTGATATCCTGACCAAGCCTCTGACCTTGAGACAGTTTGTGCAACTAAGAGGAAAGTTTGGTGTGGCTGAGAATGACTCCCTCACTGAGAGGGAGTGTTAAATTTTGCAACAACGACAATAATTCTCCAATGAGAGGCCATATGGGCCACCCCGAGGCTAGCGAGGGAGATTTGGAGAATCAACCAGTCTTGTGAGGTATTGATAGAAGCTAAGGGGAACGTACAACCTCTGTGATTCAAACCAAAAGTCAAGATGAACGAGATGTTATGTGATTCTAATGAAAAATTCAGGGGGAACATAGAACCTCTGTGAGCATAGATAGTCTAGTGAAAAAGTCAAGGGGAATGTACAACCTCTGTGAGCATAGACATACTAGTGAAAAAGTCAGGGGGAACAAACAACCTCTGTGAGCCTAGTCAAACCTTGTGATCCATGAGAAAAAGTTAAGGCATCTAGAAAAAGTTAGGTTGAGTATAAAATTCCTATGAGCTAGAAACAAACGATATTCATAATATTGAAAATAATATAAATGTATTGATCTAGTGCATTGGCACGTGTAACATTATCCACCATGAAGATAATTTTGAATTGCCTTGTAAAGAGTCGAGTTGCAACTGAAGTGTCAAGTCTAATTTTATTTTCGAACTAAAGTGTAATGTTGAGTTATAACTAAAGTCTTAAGTCTAGTTCTATTTTCGAACTAAAGTGTAATGCTAAGTTGTAACTGAAGTCTTAAGTCTAGTTCTATTTTCAAACTAAAGTGTAATGTTGAGTTGTAACTGAAGCCTCAAGTCTAGTTCTATTTTTGAACTAAAGTATACCAGTCTCAAGTCTAGTTCTAAGTTTGAACTAAAGTATGAAGTTGAGTTATGATTAAATCATGCAAACAAGTTACTATTTCGAGCCTCTCTTCTTCTCCTCTTCAACCTATATAAGAAGAGGTCGACCCCTCTCTTCAATACAGTTTTGATATGTAGGTTAAGGGTCAAGCAATAGAGGTGCATGTCAGTGATAAAGAGGTAGCATACCAAAGAATCATACCAGTGTTGTATATCAACAATAGAGGCTGCATATCAAAGGCGTATAGAAGTAGCATATCAATGTTGTATATCAACAATAGAGGCATCATATCAGAGGTGTATTTCAACAAGGTATTTTAGGTCTTTTTCAAGTCAGAGTCATCTTGGAAAGCTCTTTAAGAGAAGAACATTCATGGTGGATATTTGTAAGTGATCATACATTATTAATGCAATAAAGGAATATCATTTGCTAGGGTTTTCTCCCTGTATAGGGTTTCCCCAGGGTATATGTGTTGTTGATGTGCATGCCTACTTATCTACATAGTTATTGTTATTCGGTTATGATTTGGTATTGTTGAAGTGTGTTAAGTTGGAATCAAAGTGTTGAACAAAATAAAAGATTAATCCGCATAAGAAATCAATCTCATAATTTAACAACTACCACATCGTGCAAATGGGTACAACACACAAAAATCAATTAGGAAAAATAAACGACTAAGCTATGGGACAACATCAAGATCAACCAGACGCAACTAGAATCAAGTGACATGGGTAACTTGAACCTTCACGACGAGCGAGGAACAAGCATAAACAAGTGTTACAACACAAGTACCAACATCAAATACAACAAACATTACGCCCACATCAGGAAGCACATGATTGTTTCTAGGTTATCATTCACATCTATCAATCAAGGCACGCAATGATCCCCTCAGAAGGAATCATTTCATCACAAAGAAGTAGGCGTGATAGAGGTGCAACATAACATATCTAGACCAATGACCTAAGAAAATTTGAATGCGCTAGGAGATCGAATTAACTGTCCAAAATACATGAAGACTATACCCAATCACCCAATTGACAATTCAACGAAACACAAGGTGACATCATTTAATATTTAAATTGTGCAAACAACCAAAGGATTTCTTGTTTTCTTATGAGGCACCTTTTATCAAGGAAGTCTCCCACACTGTAAAACAAAATAATTTGAATAATATCTATAAAATTCAAGTGCATGGACATTCTATTTTAATTCTCTATAAATAGAATGTTATTAGAAAGATAGCTTAATCATATGTGATATAAGAATTTAATACATACATTTTGTTATACCAAAAATAATGTTTACCATAACAAATAAAGTAAATTGATATATTAAGAACATGAATTCAAAGGGTTTTCATTTTGGATTAAAAAGGAACTTCCACATCATCTTTTCTATTTTTGAAATTGGAAAATGCCTGAATAAGTTAATATTAAACACGTACAACAATAGATACCACCGGTATCATGTCTAATAAGTAGCTATTAAAATACGAAAATTCAATGTGTTCATGCTAGTCCTCTGACAACTCAGTACTGTGAACAATTGGATGTTAAAATTGTTTCTCTAGCAACTCAGCGTTGTCAATGGCTGGGAACAATTGAAGGAGCAACTACAGCTAGGAAAATGTTCTCAATTTTTTTACTCTTGTAGTAATGGTTGGATGTTCTAGGTGTGGTTGTCAGATCCTTTATAACAATTTTTGTATATTTATTATATAATCAGAAATTTGAATATGTAAGGATAATTACTATAGACTTTTCATACCAAGTATATAAAAATATAAAAAGGAATATCCATGATTTTCACCATTAAATATATAAGGAATAACCATGAATTGTCATGCAGAATATATAGATAACATCTACGAATTTCCATATAGAACATTTATGCAAAAAATATAAAGAATATAACAACGGTTTGTCAGTGCAGAATGTATGAGGATATCCACGATATCACCCTGAATATATGAGGAACAATTATGATTTTTCATAGAGAGAATTTATATAGGAAATATAAATAATATAACAACGAAATTCCAGCACAGAAGGTATGAGGATATCCACGAATTCGCCCAGAATATATGAGGATCATTTATGATTGGCATACAAAGCATTTATGTAGGAATATAAAGAATATAGCAGTGAAATCCCAATACAGAAGGTATGAGTATATCCATGAATTCTCCCAAAATATGTGAGGAACATTTATGATTGACATACATAGCATTTATGCTGGAAATATAAAGAATATAACAGTAAAAATCGTTGTGTACATAACAATAAAAATCCATAACTAAATCATTGTGTAAATAACAATAAAAATCCATAACTAAATTGTTGTGTAAATCCATAACTAAATCACCATCAACAACAATGATATCACTATCTATTAATAAATCTATTGATAAATATGGTAATATTAAAAATCTATTGATAAATCTAATGATATCGTTGTCTAACAACAATCTCGATGTGCATTGCGCACTCCAAGTACTACCCACACAGTTATAACACAGTTGTCACGTAGTCATCAGAGATTTGGAAATGCATACCAATGAAGTGGAAACGTGGAGCACAGAAGTGGAAATCCAACAAGAGATCTGGAAATGCAATGAGTAAAGTGGTTATTTTGCTGATGTATGATAGTTGAGAACTCCATGCAAAACGAAATGAAAAGGCAGCACCCAATCACTGAGTTTAAGACGCCTCACATAGAGATAAAGGAAGTGGATCATTGGGTAAAGTGAGGGTTAAAACAAGGTGTAAACGCATGGTGAAAACTCAAGTAAAAAGAGAGGGTGTCGAGATTACAACTGAAGGGAAAATGTAGAGGAACTCGTTGCAAATAAACGTTGGGCAAAGGAATGATCCTACACTTATTATCCATGCACAGGAAATAAGGGAATTTGAATCTAAATCTTTAACACTGGAGTGAAAGACATTCGATTCAGCTCATGGCCGACTGCTCGGGCACAGAATAATAACTTTAAGGATCAAGGAACAGAGGATAAAAACACAAATCTTCATCCAGATATTCTCTGTGGAGAAGAAAATAATGAAATAATAGCACAATCAAGGAATAAAGAAAACACAAGCATGAGACACAAGAGCGCAGGAAAGGTTTTGATTCTGGGTCTCATCCTGGCCATGCGCAATAGACAGTAACTCAAAAATGAAGGATATTGTGGATAACAAGGGTTCTTATCGAATGAATTAAGCAACAAGGGGATTACATTTACCATAGACATACATGTGCAAGGAAAGCTCATGGAAATGAAATCGTCATCTGAGTACAGTAAAATAAACAAGGGTAAATTAAATTTCATTGCAAGTAACAACTTTAACAGACACCTTATCCAAATGCGAATGCTCTGAAGTGACTATCCCGCACACTCTCCTTTTATTTCCCTCTTGCCAATCGATGTGACCTCATCGATACCTCCCAACAAATGCTATGGGTACTCTTCTTCCCCCTGAGACCCCTGAGATGCAAAGGGGCCACACACACAATACTAGAGAATTGTAGCACCCATCTTGCCTTGCAAGGTCGAGCTACCACCCGTTAGCCGAGCTGGGTATCCCAACTCCCACAAGAGAAAGTTCATTCAAGATGAAATTTCAGCAACGGAACATTACGGAATCCAGATGTGATCCATACTCCTCCTCCGTCATCCCTTTTATAGAGTTTCTTAGTCATTAGTTTCCCAAAATTCTCATTAGATTCCTTTTTCATTATTTTAATTAGGAAAAACCTTCCCCATACACATGTCACCTGATCCCCTAGCTGCACCAGAAAATAAATTTATTAATTAATTAAATTTGTCTATTTCCCTCACCCACCTAAAAGCATTCCTAAAAACGCTCCTCGGTGTCCCAAAATTCCCTTACAATTCTTAAATGACTTACGCCTTACTTAATTCATAGTTGAGTTCATAAATAGAAAGTTCCAAAGGCTAGATTCCTTACTAAGTTAGACATTCAACTTTTTCTTTAAGTTTCCTCTTTTCTTTAAGTTTCCCTTCTTCTTTAAGTTTCCTTTTTATCTCAAGTTTCCCCATTTTTCCATTTTTAACTAAAAATCAATTTAGCAAGTGTAGATAAAAAAAACCATTTACCCTTTTAATAAATTTAATCCTCCATTATAATAAATAATTAAGTTTGAATTTCTTAGCACCCCTTCTTGTTACATGTTTATTTATTTTTATTTTTTTTCTTTAACCACATGTTCTACTTGGACCTAGGTTTTAATTTCCCTAGGCTGGGTGACACAATTTTTTTAAGGGAACTTTTAGTTATTAAACTTTACTCATACCATCATCTATTTTAGGGCTGCCCAGGTTCTAAGGGGGAATAGTTTTCTAGGAACTAGGTTTATTAACTTATCATGGTTAAAATCATGACGTGTCCTTCAGGATGCACTACGTGCTCCAAGGGTGCCACTCGCCTCTTTATGTTTTATTTGTGCGATGTTCCCTTCAATACGCACTACGTGCTCCAAGCGTGTCACTCGCCTCTTTCCATTTTATTTCCTCGATGTGCCCTTCAAGATGCACTACATGTTCCAAGGATGTCACTCACCTCTTTATGTTTGCTTTGTGTGACGTGCCCTTCAATACGCAATGCGTGCTCCAAGGGTGCCACTCGCCTCTTGACTGAATTTGTTAGACGTACAACCCCTGTATTTAATACTTCGTCAGGTGATCTTGTGGGAGACTAATGGACTCTAAGGAATAAGGAACATGCCTTATTGCATGCCCTTTAGAAACATCATGAAAGACTGTCACAGTCTTCCCTCACGGCATCGCGGGCATCTCGAACTAGGTAATTGTTAACATATATTTCAAGCCACAGCGAGAGTGCTAGTAGGATTTGTTAGGGTTCCTGCCACACCTATCCCTCAATGTCTCTAGTTGTCGTGCATGACCCCTTTACTCCACATGTGAGTCTGGTCGGAAAGCTATCGTCAGCCTGCATCTATCAACGAATCATGTCATCAACAATAATCAACATCATAATATCTATTCATATGTACATATGTCACATCAACAACATTTAAACCCTAGCAGTCTGCGCACTGACTCGATTCAGAGTCCAAGGGGCTTCATTGATGCCTTTGCATCATCAATGTCCAGAGTCACGCACACTCAGGAGAACCTAGTCAATAGCACTTGTCTATGTAAATACAACAAAATAATATATCATCAAATCCACAATATCTCATAATCATAATCAAAACAACCAATAGTATAATAACCCGAATCACTTTCATGCAAGTGTCCTCAAAGAATAAGTTCGCTCAGTGTGCGTAAGAGAGGGATGTTACAACCTTTAATGCTTAATTTCATTGTATACAAAGATGTAATCGCTGGTAAATGAAAAGATGAATTGTAGAGAGTAAAGACAACATTAATCACATAGAAATAAGGAGTAAGTTTGTGGTACCCAATAAGGAATTTGTTGGGCAATCACAAACAAAATTGACTGAATAAAGAAACCAGAATCGTAGAGCAATAAAGAAGTATTTTCGTTGTACATAATAAGGAATTTGTTGGGTAGAGAAATTATCTTTTACTTATTATCCATGCATAGGAAAGCAGGGCATTTGAATATAAATCTTTAACACCGAAGTGAAAGACAGTTGATTCGGTTCCTAACCAACTACTCAGGCACGGACTAATAACTTAAAGGATAAAGGAACAGAAGATAAAAACACAATTTATTTGTATTAAAAACAATAAAAATGCAGAGTAAAATAAATAATGGCCAGAGACCAAAATGCAAGCTTCCTCGGTAATAATACAACACAATAATAATCTCAACCAGAACCGGAAACTACAATAAAACACAATAATAAAACAAATCTCAGAAACAGAAATTTAGTGACCCTTTTGCAATTTCACAGGGCGCACTATCGTCGAGATAACAATTCATATGCATAACTAAATGAGTCTTTTTATTTTAACATTATCTATGCAATCCATCTTTCGACAATAAAGAAATGCATGAACAAGGAATTGAGTTATTATTAATACAAATTATGCACATGCGTACCTTATCCAAATGCGAAGAACCGGAAGTGATTGTCTCACACTCGCGCTTCGTCCAACTCTGACTTGGCAACCGATGAGACCTCACTAGTACCTCCCAGCCAATGATATGGGTACTCTTATTCCCCTTGAGCCCCCTGAGCTGCAAAGGGGAAACACACCGAATACCAAACAATGCTAGCACCCAACTCACCTCACAAGGTTGAGCTACCACTCATTACCTAAGCTAAGTATCCCAACTCCCACAAGAGAAAGTTCAGTCAAGATAAAATTTCAGCAGCAAAATGTTCTGCAAGCCAGATCTGTCCCATGTCCTCCTCCGACATCCCTTTTATAGAGTTTCTTAGTCATTATTTTCCCAAACCCTCATTAGTTTACTTTTTCATTTATTTAATTAGGAAAAACCTCTCCCGTACACATGTCTCCTGATCCCCTAGTTGCACCAGAAAATCAATTTATTAATTAATTAAATATTCCTATTTCCCTCACCCACCTAAAAGAATTCCTAAAAATGCTCCTCAGTGTCCCAAATTCCCCTTACAATTCTTAAATGACTTACACCTTACTTAATTCCTAGTTGAGTTCATAAATAGAAAATCTCAAAGGCTAGATTCCTTACTAAGATGGACATTCCCCTTTTTCTTTAAGTTTCATTTTATTTTATGTTTCCCCCTTTTTCCTTTTTAACTAAAAATCATTTTAGCAAGTGTAGATAAAAACAACCATTTACCCTTTTAATAAATTTAATCCTCCATTATAATTTTTACTTTAATAATTAAAGTTTTAATTTCTTAACCCCCTTATTGTTATATGTTTATTCAGTTTTTTTTCGTTATCCCCATGTTCTACTTAGAACTAGGTTTTAATTTCACTAGGCTGGGCGACAATTTTTTTGGGAACATTTAGTTATTAAACTTTACTTATCACATCATTCATTCTAAGGCCGACTAGGTTCTAAGGAGGCATAGTTTTCTAGGCACTAGGTTTATTAAGTTACCACAGTTAAAATCGCAACGTGCCCTTCAGGATGCACTACGTGCTACAAGGGTGCCACTCACATGTTTTTGTTTTCTTTGCGCGATGTGCCCTTCAAGATGCACTACATGCTCCAAGGGTGCCACTCACCTCTTAACTAAATTTGGTAGATGGAAAACCCCTGGATTCAACACTCTGTTAGGTGATCTTGTGGGAGAATAAGGGATTCTAAGGAATAAGGACCTTGCCTTATTGCCCGCCCCTTAGAATCATCATGAGTGACTGTCACAGTCTGCCCTCACGACATTGTGGGTCTCTTAAACTATGTAAATGTTAACCTACAGCTTGAGCCATGGTGGGAGTTTTAGTAGGCTGTGGCAAGGATGTTGCCATGCCTCTCCCTCAATGTCTTTGGTTGTCATCTGTGTCCCCTTTATTCCAAATGTGAGTCTGGTCAGAAAGCTATCATAATCCTGCATCCATCAATGAATCATGTCAGCAATAACAATCAACATCATAATGTCTAATCATATGTACATATGTCACATAAAAAACATTCAAACCCTAACAATCCACTCCCTAACTCGATCTAGAGTCCAAGGGGTTTCATCGATGCTTCTGTATCCTCAACGTCCAGAGTCCTACACACTCAGGAGAACCTAGTCAATAGCACCTTTCTATGTAAATACAACAAAATAACATGTCATCAAATCCACAATATCTCATAATCATAATCAAAACAACCAATAGTATAATGAACTAGATCACTTGCATGCAAGTGTCCTCAAAGAATAAGTTTTCTCAGTGCATGTAAGAGCGGGATGTTACATAATTTCCTTACTATGACATGTGACTTTACTGTTAGACACACTTTCTTCATTAATCATTGCAATTTCAATGCTACCATTTTCAATTACAAATATTTCAACACTATCATCATTTTCAACGACAATGTCGTCATGAACTTCAACATTCTTACTCCACTTCTTCATTTCAAGAATAACTGAAAATATTTTTGCACTAGGTATTTCACCAAATTCATGCAAAATACTAGACAAAATATTTTCATCCACTGTTGATATAATAAGTTGTAATGTTATTGCACCTCTTCTCTTATCAAAGAAATTGAAACAACCTCCATGATCATAATGCAATAAATCTACTAACCATAGTAATTTTTTCATTTCAGTTGCCCAAGGTTCATGATTTATACCTAAGAAGAATGGAAAATTTGGCTTCAATATTTTATATACTTCATCAAATTCTTCATTTATTTCTTCATGGTATTCACTGATCTGGTCCAACACTGCATTTTGATCCTCAAGCATGGGTTCTTCATATGCAACTAGAAACACATCATACTAATATGCAAAATACAATGACTCTTCATGTTGATTCTCTCTCCTCATCTGCTTCAGCTCTCTCTGGAGTTGTCTAACTTTCCTTTGCTAACCGATGGTGCATTATCCTTTTAGCTTCTTCCTTCTCTTTCTTAGATTGGAGGTTGTGTGATTCTAATGGAATGCGAACGTACACCTCAATTGGCTATAACACCTCCATGCAGTGAACCAAGCGCTTCCTCTAACAACAAACCACTTACCTTTTTCTGCACCATGATAAGTACAAGAATTGTGTCTGCATATTCATTTCATTGTAGAGCTTAGAAATAAATTAGAGTTCTCATGTCAAACCATGAACACGCTTTTTAATCTACTCAAGTCTACCAGTAGAAGAAAGAGATTGATTCTCAAGACCGCAGATTTGTGGTCATAACGTCAGTGCAGACTTTCACAGACACAAATCAATTGATGCAATCATAAATTTGTACTTAGTGGAACAATGGACCACATACACATCTGCGTAATCTCTAAGAGGATAAATATCACACACCAACTTGTCTATTTTTTCGATGTGGGGGATACGACAACTCTTTTATCTTGAGTGCAATGTCACTCCAAAGGTTTCTTAAAGGAATACACGTCACTTAATTGCAAAGAGCGAAATGTATTGAGTGGGAATGATGTGTGTTAGTATTGATACCAACATTATATTATTATAATATGCATTTTAAAACCTAGACGCTGTTAGGAACAATAAAAATAACTGAGATGTGGAAGCCAGGGTGCTTAGCAAAACACCCACCAAAAGACATATCAACAATTTTGTCGCTCCTCACTTTCTCCACGAGGGGAAAATAAAAAGAAGAAAGATGGGCAAGTTCCTCATATGCAATTCCATGAATTCTCTATAATATGGTAGTTGCTACTATAATACTTTACACGTTAGTAGATTTACACCATTGCTCACAGCGCTATCACACAGCTTACACATGTGGTGCATATCTTCACTCAAGTTATATATCTTCACTCAAGTTATACCATGTCGCTTACAAAAAAGAAAATTATAGCAGTGACAAAACACAAATCAATGGATGCACCAGCAAATAATTCAAACCAAACAATAGGAGCAATGACTTTACTTTGCACATATATGTATCTCATCCTCCTCTGACCATTGACGCATGAGTTCACGTCGGGTTTACCAACAATCGATTCTCTGTATCTGGATCTTATCCTCCTCTCACCACCGACGTAGGACTTCATGTCGGGTTTACCAACAATCGATTCTCTGTACAAACTGGATCAAAAATAGCAGTGATCACATCTCTCCTCAGTGCATAGGCTCATGTCAATGGTGCTTCCTTTTGCACGTTTCAAACAACAATGAATTCTCACGTAGATTTCTTCAAATAAAAAACTATAACCTTCAACAGGGTTCTCTTGCAAGGGCACATAGAAGATCTCTCTTCAGTTACACGACATAAGTGTCCATCATTGACATAAAACTCCACACCTTCTTATAACTTAGGGTTGATTCTTGTAGCACGTGCTCACTGAACCAGGGACTATACCAAAAATATTTGTTGGTACACTTATCAATTCCGATGAATATTCGTTGCTTCCATATCTCTCGAGACACCTTCGGTCCGACCCACGCAGACAAACAAAATTGATGCAAATTAGGGTTTTAGTTTGACAACAATATGAATGGCTATAAAAAACATAGATCAATCAACAGACTGCATATAAATTTGGGTTGCCAATTGTTCCAAGAGTCGTGCTTCATTCATGATCCTTGTTTTAGATCATCGCTCCTCCAATGTACATGTCGGGTTCATTCCCGATCACTGCTCCCTCACCCATATTAACACTTAGATCAACACCCAGATTGACGCTCACTTCAGATACCCAGATTGACGCTCACTTCAGATTCTTCGTTTTAGTTGGTGGCATGATCGACAAGATCACTCTTCTCTTATGCATTTTCAAACAACAATAAATGAAATTATGTCGCCTTTCTTGTCATATCTCCACTTCAGCAACAAAAACATAAAGATGTTCCCTCAACAGAAAGACAAATTGTTGAATGCGTTAATGGAAGATTTATAAACAACTCTACGAACATTGAATGTAGGATTGGATATCTTCATAAGTTCAGACAAACTTGAAAAAATATAACCAGGGGCATTCCAACTATACGTTCCAATTCCAGTCGATGTATTGTAACATACAATTTGTTGCAGAAAAGACCAACAATTTGTCATACAAATTTCATAATGCAGTAACAGTCGATTTCATACTAGAAATTTTTGTATCCATTGAAGGATTTACCATCAGTCAATATGATCCAATCGATTGATTAAAAGATAGTTTCTCTGAAAATTGCATCGATAATTTCTTGTGAAACACACATAATTCATCTCCATGCTTTCCGCCTCGAGAATTGTCTGTTATATTAATGCTTCCAACAATGGCTTTCTCACCATAGGTTTCAAATCAATCTTCCACTGGTTACTTCATCACTCTCAATCAAGCTCTGGGATAGTCTGGTTCCCTTTGTACAGGCCTTCTTCCTTTCATTATCTTTCTAGAATTAGCTCTTTGTGTTTGAAATCCCCACATGATGTGTTCTTGCAATGCCTCCATATTTCATTTATTCTCATTATGCCATTCAATCAAGACCTTTTTTGTCATGAATGCTCAATGCCATCATATCATAAGCATGCTATGATAAACCACCAGGCCCATAAGGCCTGGATGTTTTACTGCGAAGAGATAAAAGAAAAATGTAACTGGAAGGAAAAGGTATAAAAAGAATAGAGTAGAATCGAGACTTCACTGTGTTAATTTGGAAAGCAATAGGTTAGATCCTTCCAAGTTTGGTTCTAAGTTCTATGCCTTCACCAGATGCAACCACCACTAGAACTTTGCCTCCACATCTTCATGCCCTTCAATTTACGATGGCCCCTCAAGGCTATGCAGATCTGGGCATGTCTCTCGTGGCTCCTCTTCGCAAATATTTGTAGCGGATCAATGCCTTCTTCTGCACTAGGTACAAAGGCCCACTAGACTAGTGGCCCTCAACTCAAAGAAAACGTGATTGAAATGCTCAGCATGACAACGTTCTTTCCCAACGATCTCAACAACATAAGTGACAACGCTTCCAAATCAAACAATCTGGTACCCATTCACCAGAATGTGTCCACCTCTCCTATCCTCATAGATCTCCAACTGCAGCCGATATAACATGCATATATCCCTTGTGAGCAATGGTACTTTCTTTCTGCAGCAAAAGTCTATCCCAAGAATAAGCAGAAAACACCACCTCTCAATCAAAGAATGTTGGAGTTAGGTGTGACTTCCTTCTTCTGATAGCAACTTGAAAATAGAAATAAATGAAATGGAACCAACTTCTCTCAGGGGAGGAAGCACCGGGAGGCCATCAAAGCAAAGCAACACTCTGATTTATTAAATCAATGAGGAGTACAATATATAGGATAATATTTGGTTTAGACGGTTGGAACCAACCTCAACTAAATCCTAAATAAACACATCAACTAATCTTCATTATTTCTAAGTCTTACATAGGATAGGGTGCAATGTTGAGGAAAACGAGGACATGGTATATGCATTTTGTTTAAAGGTGTCGAGGAAACAAATATTCATTTGTTTAACTTCTTTGCCTTTACCTGTCAAGTATGGTATAAGGTCACTGAGTAGCTGGGTCTTGGATATGTTTGGGATAAAGAGATGGTAGAAAATTTCTTCAACCAGTCCCTTTCAAATCCTGGACTAAAACAATTTTGACCTTTTCCCATTATAGTGTCATGGGGATTATGGTTGGTCAAGAATTTTGGATTGTTTGAAGACTAGGTGTGGTATCCCTTCAAATTTGTTCAATAATACATTTCAATGCTTGAACATTATAAGATGAATTCCAAGGAGCAGAGGGTTTTGCATATAGTTGATCCGGATTATTTTCGGCGCAAAATGAGAGCGAAGATATAACAAAGAAATGCACAGAGATATCACAGATATTCAATAATATAACAGAAATGTATCAGAGATGAAACCATAAACATATATATACAGTGATACATGATGTCTATTAATGAAAGAAATGTACAAAGACTGTAAAAATACAGAGTGAAAGACTCGCTAGAATGGTGGCAGCTTATCTCTGAGAAGAGATGTGACGGCTACTCACATTCACAAGAAGATGATTACAATGAGGCTCTGAAGGAATTTTTACAATAAAAAAGAATTCAAAAATTCATAGACATCCAAAAACCTAACCCTAAGAGATGAAGCGCCAAAAGTCATGTGGGACCCATTTGGGTAAGTTAGTACATCAACTTCCCGGGGTCGTAACTTTTGCATACAATCTCCGTTTTAGGTGTATGATAGATCATTGGAAAGGTATCGTCGAGGAGATTCATTTTTGGGGCTCAATAATGCCTTTGGCTATCATTAAGAACCTTGATCTTGAAAAACCTTCATTTGGGCCCTCAAAATGGCCCTCGAAGTTAAAAACCACTAAAAATAGTAAATTGCCAAATTTGCCAGAAAATTGTTTTGAGCCAGTCGGAAAAGGTGGGTGGCCACCGATATCCACCTAGATCAATCCTCCCTCCTTAGGAATAAATGGTCTCCATTGCGTTGAGTTCCCGGGGGAGAGGGAAAAGCGGTTGCTGAATCTGCATCTTGGTGAGTTGTTTGCCTTGCTGGAGACATCATGCTGCTCAATTTGTGGATGTCTATCACAAACTTGTTGAGGCTGAGGATGTTCAACAAGTCAGGCTACATGAGAGGACGGTGTGCAGAAGGAATCTTTGCACTTTTTTGTAACCTTGTCGACCTGCTTCTATTGGATAGAAGGTGCTTGGGGCGAAGCTATAGTGGTTGCAGTGTCCTTTTGTTCCCCTTTTGAACAGAATGTGAAGAAGCTAAATTTTGCAGTATGAGATACTACCTTGCGACACTTTTTAGGTGGAACAGTAGTCATAAATACCTCTGGTATTTTGTAGAGATGACCCCCTAGAGAAACAATGACACTGCGGGGTCGAGACTCATAAACAACATGGTGCTTCCACATATATGGTTGGCCCAAGAGAACATCAAAGAAATATAGTGGGGAAACATCGCATAATACCTCATCCTTGAAGGGTTGGATACCATATGACAATTGACATTGTTGGCTAACATGAAGATCTCGTCCTTGGCAAAGCCACCCGATGTTGTATGGTTACGGGTGTGGTGTTGTCGACAATCCCAACTGTTTGACGAACTCTGCTGAGATGAGGTTCTTTTGGCTTCTTCTATCAACAATAAAATGCAATGGGGTCCCCTTCACCCACATCTGTGAATGAAAAAGGTGCTCCCCCTCTTCAGGATCTGTTGGTTCTTCTGGTTGAATTGTTGCGGTCGCAACAATAGTAGTGGTGTCCATGTCAATGATCTATCCTTTACGATTATTTTCAAAAT
This sequence comes from Picea engelmannii, assembly GCA_009831015.1. Taxonomy (NCBI): domain Eukaryota; kingdom Viridiplantae; phylum Streptophyta; class Pinopsida; order Pinales; family Pinaceae; genus Picea; species Picea engelmannii. The sequence continues at coordinate 373,287 of ML786378.1, read as the reverse complement.
TAGATTCTGAATCAGGGTTCGGCTCTTTGTCTTTGATCTCGGCCACCAATGAATTTTTTGAGCGACATTCATCCTTGTTGTGCCAGGGGATTTTGTGGAACTTGCACAATTTTCCGATGTCCTTCTTTGTCTTCCCGTGACCCTTCTTTTCCTATGTCTTGGACTAGTTTTCGGGAGACTGTATGTTAGGGTCGCCTTTGTTATACTTCGGTTGTTGCAGATTTGCAGACCCGAACTTTCGTTTGTTCTGGTGCTTAAATTTCTGCTTGATTTTAACAGCATATCGATAAGCAACACTGAGTGATGAGATGTCCAGAAAATCCATTTTAGTCTAGATGTATCTGTGTAGAGCCCCACGGTATTTCAAAACCAAATGTCGCTCAGAGTCTTTGATACCCAGCTTGGTGTGCAAGGTATGGAAGGTATTGGTGAACTCCGAAACTGCTTGGCTCCTCTCTTGCCGCAGTGTGGTCCATCTCATGTACTGGTCTTCATAGTTGCCAATAAGGTAATGCTGTTCCTTTACCACATCCACAAAAAAATCCCAAGTGGGATCGGCCCTGTATATTCCAGACTCCTCTGTGGAACTTTGCTCTCAGTAAGTTTCCGACCAATGTTTGACATGAGGGAGAGATTTAAGGAGTGTGAAGGTGATATTTTCTTTGTCAGAAAAATTGTGAACAGAGAAATAACCTTCTAGGAAAGTTAACCATTTTTCTAGGGCTTCTGCATCGATTTGTCCTTCAAATATAGGAATATCAAAACTAACTTGTACCTTGAAAGGCAAGGTGCCTCCAAAGTGGTCGCTTGATGAAGATGTGCCTGTTTTTATCGACAGGCGTTGAAGGATGTGGGAAAAATTATCCATCATTTCGTCCTTCTGTCGTGTGATAGCTTACTCAAGCAACATATTGATAGGATCATCTTCTCTGTCATTTTTCTTTTCTTCCGCCATTGAGGGTTTATTGGGTGTGAGAGAGTGATTGTCCTCAAGAGAGACAAGCTCGAGACCCAACTTTCTATACTTGGACCTCGTCGGGGACATGAAATGATCAAGAATAGCCTGCTCTAATACCACTGATCCGGATTATTTTCGGCATGAAATGAGAGCGGAGATATAACAAAGAATTGCACAGAGATATCACAGATATTCAATAATATAACAGATATGTATCAGAGATGCAACCATAAAAATAGATATATAGTAATACATGATTTCTATTAATGAAAGAAATGTATAGAGACTGTAAAAATACAGAGTGAACGACTCGCTAGAATGGTGGCAGCTTATCTCTGGGAAGAGATGTGATGGCTACTCGCATTCGCAAGAAGATGATTACAATGAGGCTCTGAAGGCCTTTTTACAATAAACAGGAATGCCAAAAGTCCTAGACATCCAAAAACCTAACCTTGGGAGATGAAGCGCCAAAAGTCATGTGGACCCCGTTTGGGTAAGTTAGTACATAAACTTCCCGGGGTCGTAACTTTTGCATACGATCTCTGTTTTAGGCGCATGATAGCTCGTTGGAAAGGTATTGTCGAGGAGATTCATTTTGGAGCTCAATCATGCCTTCGGCTATCATTGAGAACCTCAATCTTGAAAAACTTTCATTTGTGCCCTCAAAATGGCCCCGAAAGATAAAAACTACTAAAAATAGTAAATTGCTAAATTTGCCAGAAAACTGTTTTGAGACAGTCGGAAAAGGTGGGTGGCCACTGATATCCACCTGGATCAATAGTCCTAGTGGATAATGACAAAAGAAGGCCTTAGGTTTTCTTCGACGAGGCTTTCCAAGGGCAGGATTGGGTCCACAGTACTAGTTTTCTCCTTTTTTTATCGGATATCCATTACAACATAGATCGTGGGCACTTGGGCTCTAGTACCAATAATCATGTTCAATTCTAGGAACTTTTGGAACTTTTTCATTGTGAAAGGAATTATATTGTTTTCTCTCTTCAAGATTATGAGGACTCTAAATTGGCCATCAACTCGATGAACAATGCAATGAAACTTGATAATTTGGATATGCAAAAAATTGGAATGATGTTGAAATATGTGTTGAAATATGGGAACTCAATACCAATGTGAACAATTTTTCAAAATATGCCATTAATATGGAAGATTATAAACTTTATTTGGAGGATTTCTTGGATGGAGTATTGACTTCTCATAGAGACCTCAACTTATACTCTTTATGAATTACACTTATTCATGTTTTTTTGGTTAATGATCTTTTCTCTCTAAACACTTTTGTTGTAATTTCTTAGACATTTTTTATCTCACCAAGGAGAAATGTCTCTCTATAGTTTGGGACTAAATCAATGGCATTGTAGATTTTGTTTTGAGATGCCCAACAACTCCTAAGGATTATAACTTTTATACATGGAATAAAAGTTGTGTATTTTTAAGTCGAAAAAAAAGTGATTGAAATATTTTATATCTTCCTAAAATCCTTTATCCTTTTCTATATATAGAGAGATAATCATTTGATGTACAATAAATTTGAAAATAGATAATCGTATCTTATAAATTTGAAAATAGGCCATGGTAGCTTCTCACATTTAATTTTGTTTTGAGTGAATGTTCATCATCATCATCATCATCATCATCATCATCATCATCATCATCATCATCATCATCATCATCATCATCATCATCATCATCATCATCATCATCATCATCATCATCATCATCATCATCATCATCATCAAATTGTGGTAACTCTCAATCTATCATGTACCTAAAGACATTAAATACTTCAACATCCAATTGTGATAACTCTCAATCTATCATGTACTTAAAGACATTAAATACTTCAAAATGCAAACTAATCTATCACTATCCTATATTAAATGATTAAACTAAAAACCATGATGAACAACATATATATAATCGCATTTCATACACAAATAACATAATTATTTATTGTTATCATTTAAAGTTATTTTGACCACTATCCTATATTAAATGATTAAACTAAAAACCATGATGAACAACATATATATAATCACATTTCATACATAAATAACATAATTATTTATTGTTATCATTTAAAATTATTTTGAAATTATTGCGGTAGATCTTGTAACATAGTCAAGTATTTCAATGTGCGCCTTACAAAATTCAACCACTCAAAGTACAACTCATCATTACTATTATATTTTAAAGTTATATTTGTCACATATATTTGACAAATACACAAGTGTACATTCCACCTTTTATTAAATAAATCAACTAATTTTCTTATAATATTCACATTTTACATTTACAAAGAGATTTAGATTTACAATTAAGATAAACTTAAAATGATAAATATTCCTATCAAAAACATCCAAATGATCAAATCTCCTACTTATGTACATTTCCTAAAAAAAAATCCAAAATATTAGAATCTCATAAGTGATTTAAAATTAAGATAAATAAATATTGTTGTTTTCAGAAACGTCCAACTAATCAAATCTCTTAACTCTCTACTTTTTCCGTGTTCAATCTGTTAAGAAACGTCCAAATATTCGAATCTCATGCCTCTCTACTTTTTCCGTGTTCAATCTGTTTAGAAGCGTCCAAATAGTCAAATCTCCTACCGCTCTACTTTTTCCATGTTCAAACTGTTTCTAATTTTGCATTATATATGAACAGTTTTCACTCTCAGCAATGCAAATGCAGGTACATTGTTTATGTTATAAAATCATCCGACCTGATGGGCCATAAAACTGTACCTAAATCACGTGACAAGCACTTTGCGCTTAGTAAGAAAATACCCGGATATGTGGTCTAAGTTGTATTGATATTATAACCAGATTCAAAACCTCCCATATGCAGCAAATTAAGCGAAGAAATGAACAGGAATAAAATGAAGTAGAAAACAGTTGATATTAAGAGACATTATCAGAAAACTGTTGACATCGACACACCTTGGACATGGCGTGTTCTAACATAACGGAGAAATGACAGCTTACAGACCGTAAGCTGGTTCAACTAATCAAACATATCTAGAAAAACGTAATTTGGACATTCGTGCAACTGTCAGCGCTAATGACTTTCCGTGAACTAAGATCCCCATGGTGGCTATTCTATTCTAGTTTATGGCTCCAGTCACAATTTCTTCAAAGTTTTCCATGGCAAGCGGTGGCAGACACACAGGAGCTACGACTCCATGGAAGTCTTTCATTAGAGGAACGGAGAAATTTGACACCCCAGGCGCTACACCTGACGTAAATCCTCCATACACCGCTTCCCCCCACCCAAAATCAGCTTTGGTATATTCAACTTTGGACAAGTCCGTAATAATATAAGAACCACCGACTGCAAAGTGTGGGCGCCCTTTCACTTCCATCATATCGATAGCAGATCGCACGTATTCTTCGTCGATCCTTCGCTTGGCTTCGCTGATTAATTTCACAACAAAAGACAGCGGTTGGTGAGTTAGATCCCGGGCTTTTGCCTCAGCGCAGGCGAAGCTTATTGCATTTCCATAATAACCGGTTGGAAGAGGCGGTTGAAATCGAGAACGAGCGTTTAAAGCAAACAACAATCTCAAATCTTGGTCGGCAGGGAGATTCAGAGCCTTCGTTCTTGATTGCCACAAGCACGCCGATAACGCTTCGAATGTGGTGCATTTGCTGCCTTCTACCTGTCGTTTTAAAGCCTCAATGTCTCTTGACCCAAAGAAGAATGATTTAACGTGCGTTTCCTCCGGAGGCGACATTAATTTTTTATATTCATCGGGCGTCGGTTGGTCATATTCGTGGTGGGGAAATTTCACAGTAGGCTTCTCACTGGGTCGGAGGATTTCTCTATTCCAAACAGGCGGAACCGCAGGGCTCGCTGCCCCTCTTGCCATTTCACTTAGAGCATTCACGAATTGGGCGATACCAACACCATCACTCATGCAATGATTCGACCGCAAACCCAATACAAAGCCTCCACATCTGAGACGGGTTACCTGGAAATTTATACGGTGGCAAAAATTCTATCAGTTTACTCTACAACATTCGATACCGCATACGGCAAAACCTAATCTCTGGGCCGAATTTAACAAAATTATGTTGTTTTAAAAAATATTAGGGAGAAACCCAGGGACTTCCTTATATTAACCGCAATGCAATCAAATTTTTAAACTACCCAAAGAGATTATCGACTCTAAAATCTTATTTGTGAGGACTACAAACCTGAATCAGAAGTAGTGGAGAGTCTGTGATGTTTTCCGATCCTGGAACGTTATTGATAAAGTCATCTCCTCGAGGAATAGGTGGATACAGATCTCCAAATTCTTCCAAGGAAATATCAGCATCCGCTTCTACGAAAAGAACCCCTTCACCAGTGCAGTCCACAGTGAGTTTACCGTTCTCTGCATCTCTCAATCTTCCAGCAAAAGGATAGTAATGCACCAGAACCTTTGCTAGAGCCTCTTTGATAACATTGACTGGATCCTCTCCAATCTTCTTCTTGGAGGAGCCGCCGCGATAAAATAGAAGCTTGGGAATATGATACCTTGTTCCCGGTTGATCGTCGATGTTGGAAAGATAAAGGGATTGACGGGGAGTAGGGCGATCGGGGGCGACTAATAGAGGTGGCTGTCTGGTGATCATGCAATTCGGAGCAGTCCTCGGAGCGGTACACAACACAGCAGAATAAGAAGAAGGGGGGAAAGCAGCCAATCGCGCCGCTGCCTGTCTAACAACCGTCGATCTCAGAACGGCCATGGAAGCTCAGTACCTACTAGGGTACTTAATTCGAAATTACGATGATAAACACTCAGAGCTAAACAAATTTCTCAAAGGGAGAGCTGCTTCGGAAGATTAACTAGAGCTAGGTCAAATTTATAGACGAAACCCTGACGGAAACAGTTAAGAAAAACAAGTTCTAAAAGCATCTACATTATTTTGTCGCCATTCTCTGTCCTGTTGTATTGACAAACGAGTCTTCAGACCGTGCTGCCATCTACCCATACCGTACTCTCACAGTCTCCAAATTAATCTCACTCGAGTGAATCTTCTTGTCCGCTCCGCAGACTGAAGCCTTTGAGTGTGGAGTAGACTAATCTTCAATCAAATAGCCTCATTTCCGGCGTTATTTTAGGGAGAATTTTTTGTCAGTTTATAATTTTATCATTTCAAAGCTGTAATTCACGATTTTTATATCGAATCAGATAGAAAAAATAAATCGATTAGATTACAATTTTTTTTGTTTGCCGAGTACCAGCCAAAACAGTCTGGAATGAAACAGTTTAGTTATCTCGATAGAGGACGCCTTTAAATGCAATTTAAATCAGAATGTATGAAGATACTTCAATTTTAATGTTGTGGCCTCTCATTGCATATACTCGTGATCATATCTGAAGGTATTCCTAAAGTTCTAAATTCAATTCGCGGCGCCATCAATTTGAATTCCTAAATAATTGTGTTTCGATTGCTATCGATTCTGTTTGTGTACTAACTGGCACAGCCGCAAGTGGTTGGTGAGTGAATGACGGAGAGGTTTATGCTGGCAAATAAAATGAAACGTGTCCATAAAATAGAAAGTCAAATCTGAATTTATTTAGAGTGGTAAATTGGTAAATATTAAATGGTTAACCTTTTTATTATGTGTTAATCACTCAGAGAGAGTAGTAATCAGCTAGTCATTATAGTGAATTTTAAATATGATCAATGAAGTTAGTGGTTGAAATCACAATCATTGATTTATTGGGACGACTAACAATATTCCATCAATATTTAATCTTGTTCATACAAAACTGATTAAACACTAAACACCTATTAAATATATCTATTTTCAATATTTAAATTGTATTAACATTCTAATAATTTCATATATATAATTTTGAAATTATTTCATTTATACTTAAAGACACACTAATGAATCTAACATTTTTTCTTTAAGCAAAACGATTTTTGAAATTTTGAAAAAGTTCCAGAACAAGATTCAATTTTTGGAATTTAGAAAAAGCTTGAAAACAGGAAAGTCACACTTCAACAATCAATAGCATTTGGATGGTGGTCTCGAAAATAGTAGTGCGCATACAAATTAGTTGTGATGGTGCTTTCGAAAATAGTAGAAGCACCAACAAATCAATCTTCAGCGCACTAACATATGATTCTCTTCAGCGCACTATTGTGCTTCAACATATTATTCACTAGTGTTTCTTATAATGACAAAAAAAAAAAATGTCTTGTAAAGTATGTTTTAAGTTACATATGGTATATATTGATTGTAGTTTTGGTTTAAATGGACGAACATAAAATAATGTGATAAATCAAATTATAAAGGAAAATTGAATTAAAGTCACGACTAAGTTTAACATATGGTATATATTGATTGTAGTTTTGGTTTAAATGGACGAACACAAAATAATGTGATAAATCAAATTATAAAAGAAAATTGAATTAAAGTCACGACTAAGTTTAACTTATATGTTTTATCTCAAAACTCTCTCCCTTAATATATTAAGGTTGCACTCAAAAAGGTGCTCGCCAAATATCAGAGGTTTCCAATCTTACAAAGCATAGCTTCAATTTCATCAAGTATGAGGAAAAATTGAGTGTTTGTCCTAAATCATTAAATTAAGAATTAATATGGTAAATTGAGTGTTTGTCATAAATAATGAATTGATATGGGAATTATATTATTTTTAAATTAAGAATTAATATGGTAAATTGAGTGTTTGTCATAAATAATGAATTGATATGGGAATTATATTACTTTGATTGCTTAATCATAAGTATGGAATTTAACTTATACAAAATTTACTTAGTTGTTAATTTAAACATTGGTTGTTATTTTATTTAAAATGATTAATACAAATAAAAATAAAATGAATATGGAATTTAACTTATACAAAATTTACTTAGTTGTTAATTTAAACATTGGTTGTTATTTTATTTAAAATGATTAATACAAATAAAAATAAAATGAAATGAGTAAGTATTTCTACTAAGATGCTTTGCATTATCAAATTTTATTAACCATTTCTTAGTATCAATTGCATCATTTCAAATCTATTATAGACTGATCCCATTGTCTTATCATTACAAGCCTTCACCATAACATTAGGAAACCATTAGAAATGAATCATAGAATAAATTTATTGTTCATACAAGAATTCATCCATTATGATAATAGTAATTGATATTTTTTTATTGATGGGATTCAATGGTTCAAATTTGTCATTAAATTACCTTCATCATGTGTTTTTCTTGCTTAAAAAAAGTATGAAATAGATGAAATGTGAGAAATAGAGAATATAAATAATACACAGACCATCCATAAATAAACACAAAATATGACCTGTTAAACCAAATACAGGAGAAAACCCAGCTAGAAGGTGAGATTGTTTTGCTCTCTTTTCTTCAAATGCAAGTACAAAGAAATAGACACTCTCTGTGGAATTGTCTTTAACATTGTGGTCTGGATGGATTTCTATAGAATCTCTATTACTCTATTATGCTCAAGGAATACCACTCTCAATTTTTTTTCTTAGTTGCAGAACAAGATAAAATGCAAAATAATTGAACCCCTTCTCCTCTTAGCGGCCTGGTATTTAACATAGTCTGATAGCCATATATGGTTAGACATTCACATCATCAACCCTAAATTAGTTATTGGGTTTGGACCTTCTAAAATGTTCTAGAAAATCCACTACCTGACTAGCCACACACATTTAAGTAATCAGGGATGACATGGCATCCACTCGCACCATAGTGATCAATATTGTAGGTCAACGTGCGAGAGGCATAATTTTCACATACGAACTTCGATTGAGGTGATTCTTGCACCGTTGGAAAGGTATTGATGTAGAGAATATAGTCGGAGGGTCCATAGTAGTGTTTGGACCATAAAAAAATGTTGTTTTATGCATCAAAATGAATCCGAATTATTTCAAACGGTTTTTTGGAACCAAATTTCCAAATTTCGATCAGTCTCTAAAATGGCTTTGCAAGTTGATTCCTCCAATTTTTTTCACCCATAAAGCATCGAGATAGATGAAAAATAATATAATGATCCAATCCATATCATATAGGAGAATTGTGCAATTCCATAAGGACCTTCTGTTTGAGTTGGGAATTCTTACCTAAATATAAACGATCATGATACCATATAAAATCAATCTTCCATACAAATTTTTCTAATGAACTCGGATCCTCTTGTAGTTTTTGAATGATATTACATATAACTTGATATTTATTCCATTCTATCCTTTCTTCTTCCACCTAGTCAGATTGTGAAATAGAAATAACACATAATGAACCCTAAGTTTATTCTTATTTTCTTAAAAGTACATTTGCCACAATATTATGTTTTCCCTTTTTGTACATAATTTCAAAGTCATAACCTATCATCTTTGTAACCCATTTTTCTTTCTCTTGTGAAGATAATCATTGCTCCAATAAGTATTTCAAACTATCATGATCTATTTTTACTTTGAAATCTCTTCCTATTAGGTAAGGGTGACATTTTTCTTAACTACATGTAGTATGGACAAAGTTTATTTTTCATAAATGGGTTTCAGTAAGTTATTTCCTTTAAGTTAGTTTCTTTCAAAGGTAAGGGGACTTTCTCCTTGCATTAAAACTACACTAGTGTCATGGCCTAAAGCATCACACTCCATAATCAATATTTTTGTGAAGTCAGGTGTGGTCAGGATAGGACTTGTACATGTAGCCTCCTTAAGTTTTTCAAAAGATTTTGTTCTTTCCTAAGTCCAAGAAAGTTATTCCCTATTTAATAATGTTGTTAAAGGTGTGTTTATTTGACCATAGTTCCTGGAAAAATTGTGGTAATAGCTTGTCAATCATAGGAATACTCTAAGTTTCTTCAAGGTTTTAGGAATTGCCCATTACCTCATAGATTTAATTTTTTTATGGTCCAATTTTTCACCTTCATGAGATATAATATGACATATATATTCCACTTGTTGAACCCCAAAGGAACACTTGGAAGGATTTGCATAAAGTTGTTACTCTTCCAACAGTTGTAATACTATGTAAACATGGTGTGCATGCTCTTCCCAAGATATTTTGTAGATTAGTATGTCATCAAAAAATACTAACACATTTTTTTTAAGGAAGGGTTTGAAAATAGATTTCATCAAACTTTGAAATGTTGAAGGTGCATTAGTAAGTCCAAATGCATAACTAAAAAATCATAATGACCTTGATGTGTCTTAAAGGCTATTTTGGGAATATCTTCCTACCTCATTTTGATTGGATGATATCATGAATGAAGATCCACCTTAGTACATAAAATTGCTCCATGAAATTCATCTAATAATTCATCAATGACAGGAATTGTAAACTTATCTTTGATGGTCATTTTGTGGATTTGTCTATAATCTCGACACATATGCCATGCACCATCTGTTTTCGCAACGATCACCACTCGTGAAGAGAAATAACTTTGGCTTGGTTGAATGATGTTGAACTCTAACATTTCTTGGATCATATTCTCAATATCACTATTTTGTGAATATGCATACATGTAAGGCATATTGTTAGGTGTTACACTTCATGGTTGAAAACGAATAACATAGTCATGATCTCGGGTAGGTGGAAGACCCTTAGGAATTTCTCCAAATACTTTGGAATGATTGTTGATAACTATTTGGAGATTCAATGGAGAAAGGATATAGGTGTTTAAACATGTAGTGAGCACGATTGTAGAATTACACCATGGTGTCACTTTCTGAGTAATTGTTTCATGCTATTAAATCTTATCACCTTAGAGGGATTCCCTTGGACAAATGTAAGTGTTGGATTACTGAGAGGGGGTGAATCAGTAATAGAGAAATTTAATCATTTTTAACCATATAATCCAAGTGTTATATCAATGTAGCATTATCATCCAATAAATTTTGAGTAAATACGCAATAAACAAATGAACAATACAATACACCAGTGCTTTATGTGGAAACCCAAAGCGGGAGAAAACCACATAATGTTTTTTCTTATATGTCTTGAAGAATTACATTAATTGGAAGTACCAACTTCCTTTGTTTTCCATATGCAACTGAAAGGAGGCTCCAACCCCCTTGTTTCTCAGGATACAACCTGAGGGGAGCTCCAACTCCCCCATTCTCTAGCTACAACCAGAAAGAGGCTACAACCCCCTATGTTCTTCGACTACAACCGGAAGGTGGCTACAACCATCTGTCCTTTCCCCGTCCAACCACCCTGAAGTAGAAGTAAAATGATGGAACCATTGTCACACTATCACTGTGAGATATATGACTATAAACTTGTACCAATAAACCTGAACCATGCATCAATCATGAATCAACCTGTACCTCAACCTGTAATCAACATGTACCATAAACAAGTGCGTCAACCATGCACCAACATGTACCAAACAACCTGTAATCAACTTGTACCATAAACAAGTGCATCCAACCAAGTACCAAGTATGTACCAATCATGTTTCAACTACTCATCAACTATGAATCATTAAAATGTACCAACATCATCAACTATACACCTCATGTATGTGCCAAATCATCAACTACTTGTCTCAACCATGTACCCAACATGTACCTCAACCAAAATCCCTCATCAATTTCATCATCCAAATATGATTTGTAACTCTATAATAGACCTGGTGTATATGATCACATTCCTACAAACCTTTCTTAACTTTCACAGCAAGAGAGTAGCATTTTCATCAAAATTTTCTTTACTCTCGCATGGCTAGTTTGGGATTAGTCGACAACCCTAACTTGAAATAATCATAACTATGTACATGTAATGAATAAATATATAAAAATAGTACACAATGTTTTTAAGTTTTGTTTTGTGCAATTCCTCGAGGTGTCACTACTTGGAACATCTCAGAAAAGGAGTTATAGAAAAAATGGCATACCTTGCTGAATTTTGTCTTATTCTAGAAAGTGAATTGCAGACCGTGCCCCACACGTAATATTTTTTTAATCGATATGAAAATTTTACACATAATACTAAAGACTGTACTCTAACCAACACATTTTGTCTTATTGAATTTGGATCTGTTATGAATAATTTATGACGTCTTTACCCGAAACACCTATTTTAGACTAGTTCCAGGACTAGCCACAAACCCTATTTTCCACCGAGTGTAACTCCAAAAATACAACGACCCACAAGCTGAAATTTTTACCACAGATACTTGGATATGTTTCCTCAATGTATTATCAATTTCACAGTTTGAATCATTCTAGAAAAAAAATTATTGTGAAAATGGTGAGATGACCTGTAAATAACATACCTTAGAAAACATCATCAAAAGAATTTATCCTCCCTTGAATTTCAGCCTTCTTTTCTTCACATTCTCTCTGGAATTCGTCTTAGATATCCTTTGGTTACCTCAGTCACCTATAGATATTCAATATGATCAAGTGTGATATAAAATGAGAGAGCCTTTCCTCTTATTTATACTCTCCAAGTAGCTTCCTTAGAAGCATCTTCTAGGTCACTTTGCCCACTTTCCTTATTTTAGGGTTAACCCACTTCTAATTTCTCCATTTAATTTATTATTTAAATAATTTATTTTGTATTCACTTTGAATTATAGTGCGCTCATCACTTCACTTTATTATTTATCTTCTAAAATCTCTTAAACCACTTTGACTACTTTGATCTTTTGGGGTTTCTAGATGACATATGAGGGTCCTCCAACTTCGTAGGGCCATAATTCTCAAACCGTGAGGAGTTATGTGACGTTACACATACCAACAGAAATGGCATGATATGTACTATCCATCTAGAATAGTCTTACCTACAAATATATCAAAACTTATACCATTATCCATCAAACAAACTTGGGTCCATTACCCAAACCTAGGTTCTCCAACTTCTCATGGTCATAACTCTCTAACTATGAGGCATTATGTGACGTTCCACATACCACCGGAAATGGAATGACATGTACTATCCATATATAATAGTATTACCTTCAAATATATTAAAACTCATACCATTATTCATGAAAGAACCTTGGGTCCATTACCCAAACCTTTGTGCTACCGGAATTCACTACCAGACTTTCTTCAAGGGTTGACATCAATGAAAACCATCCTTAATCAACAATATACCCATTTGGAATTGATGGAAACACTCTGATGAAATATTCAAATCATGTCATGCAATATTAAGGTCATATCACTCATGATCCCCCTAGAACCATGCCTCTGTCCTCTGCATCTCTGTGACCATTGCTCCCCCTGGAGTCATGCCTCTATCCTCTGTATTTGATAAATCTCTCCCCTTTTGTCATCAATGGAAAAAGTATATTTCCATCTGCGAATACTCCCCCTAACTGAATTGTTTTATCTCCCAACATGAATTGTCCTCTTTATGGTGCTTCCTCGTGTACATCTAAGACATATAAGATAAGAATTCAAAAGAATTCATTTTGGAGTAGAAATAAATCTGAGTCCCTAGAGAAGATAATCAAAGGATTCCCGTGGAAGCGGTTTTGTAAACTTGTCTGCCACTTGTTCTTTTGTGCCCACATACTCAAATCTGATGTTCTTTTCTGCAACATGTTCCCGTAGAAAGTGATACTTGATTGGAATGTGCTTCATATTGGAGTGCATCACCGGGTTCTTTGAGATATTGATGGCACTTGTTTTATCACAATAGATTGGAATGGACTCATCATACTCAACTTGTATATATATCAGAGTTTGTTTCATCCATAGAACCTGTGTACAACATGTTGTTGTTGCAATATACTCTGCGTCGACTATAGATAGAGATATTGATGATTGTTTCTTGCTTAGCCATGATACTAAAAACTCACCCAAGTAGAACGCTGCTCCACTAGTGCTTCGTTGGTCATCAATACAACTTGCCCAATATGCATCTATGTATGCAATAAGTGATATATCCTTTCCTTTTGGTTACCATAATCCAAACTCTTTTGTTCCTTTGAGATATCTGAAAATCCTCTTCACTGCTAATACATGTGATTCCTTTGGTGCTGCTTGAAATTGTGCCACATGTCCATATTCCTGCATTACATATGGTTTGGATGTTGTCACATATAGTAAACTACCAATAATTTACATGTATTTCCTCTGATCTGTAGACTTTGAATCATCATCTTTGCTTAGCTTGCAACTGGTTTGCATGGGAGTGATAATTGATTTCCAATCTTCCATTCCAAACCTCTTTAGCATTACTTTGATATACATGGTTTGAGAAATAAAAATTCCTTAGTTTCTTTGACGTATCTGAAGTCCCAGAAAGAAGTATAGTTCTCCAAGTAATGACATTTCAAATTCATTATGCATATCCTTTAAAAATTTATGGCTTAACCTATCATCATCACTACCAAAAATAATATCATCAACATAAACTTCAATTAATAAAATACGATCTTGACTTACCCTGATGTAGAGTTTGATGTATGCACTTCCTTTTCTGAACCATGCCTATTGTAGATATTTATTCAGTCTAGAGTACCATGCTCTAGGAGCTCGTTTTAGAACATACAAGGCCTTATTTAATTTACACACATAATGTGCATTCTCTGAAAATTGAAATCCTTCTGGTTGTTCAATGTAGACTTCTTCTTGAAGTTCCCCATTTAGAAAAGCTGATTTTGCGTCCATCTGATACACTTTAATATTTTTGGAGCATGCATAAGCTAAAAGCAATCAAATTGTGTCCATTCTAGAAACTGGGGAAAATGTCTCTTCAAATTCGATTCCTTCAACCTGTGCATATCCTTTACATACCAATCTAGATTTGTTTCTTGTAACCTCTCCATATTCATTCAATTTTTTCATGTATACCCACTTTTTGCCGATCGCATTCTTATGCTTCGGTCTTGGAACCCATTCCCAAGTGTCAGTTTTTTCTATTTTATCCAATTTTTCATCCATGGCCTTGTTCCAAAATTCATCCTTGATGGCCTCTTCAAAATAGGTTGGTTCAATCGTAGATGTGAGTGCTAGGTGTTTTTGTTCTATTGAACGGATTCTTCTTCTAGTCTCAACTCTTGAGTCTTTGTTTCTAACAATCTGATCTGAAGGATGATTCTTGTGTACTCGTCTGCTAGGTGTTTTTGGAGTTACTTTTTGAACTTGCTCTTCTGTTTATGTCAGATCCTCTTCATCTTCCCATTATTTTTCATCTTTTGTTTCTTATTCGTAAAGTTGTTCCATTGATTCATTTTCTTCTTCCTTTAATTCTTGTCTACTTGTTTCATCAATTGTTACGTTGATGCTTTCCACCACTTTGTTCAATCTCAGGTTGCAACACTTGTATGATTTTCTTGTACTTGATTAACCAACAAGTACTCCTTTGTCCACAAGAGAGTCAAACTTTCTCATTCTGTCATCTTCTCTTTTGATGTAGCATTTGTTTCCAAAAACTTTGAAGTTCTTTACATTTGTTGGTCTTCCTTTCCATAGCTCGTAAGGAGTTTTTTCAGTGTTGTTTATGAGAATTACTCTGTTTTGAATGTAAACTGTTGTATGCACTCCCTGTGTCCAAAAAATATCTGTCAATTTGGAATCCATTAGCATTGTTCGAGCCATTTCCTATATTGTCATGTTTTTTCTTTCAACAACTCCCTTCTTTTGAGGTGTCCTAGCAACAAAGAATTTCCTTTTTATTCCATGACTGTTGCAGTAGTCCATAAATTCAGTTGAAGTGAACTCTCCTCCATTATCATATCTCAAGCATTTTATTTTTGAATCCATTTCATTTTCAACCATTTCCTTGTAGATATTGAAGTTTTCAAAAGCTTCTGACTTATTCTTGAGAAAGAAAACTATGGTCATTCTTGTATAATCATCAACTAATAACATAAAGTATTTCTCACCTTTTAAGCCCTTTGTTTTAGTTGGTCCAACTATATAAGTATGCACAATTCCAGTGTTCTTGTCGTTGAATATTCCTTTGATTTGAACCTGGTCTTTGTTTTCTTTCCCTTTTGACAATGCTTGCATAAAGTGTTGGTTGGTTTTGTGATTTGGGGAATTTCTCTGACTGCTTCTCTTTTGTTGACTTTGACAAGGTTATCAAAATGTATGTGACCAATTCTTTTGTGCCATAGCCAACTTTCATCTTTCTTTCCTAGACAACACTTTTCATTTCCAATTTCACTTAACACATATATGTTGCTTGAAGTTCTCGCAGTTGTAGAAATCAATTTTCCTCAACCTTCATTTCTTATCTCGCACTTCTGTGAATCGAAAGTAACTTTATGTCCTTGGTCACACATTTGAATCACACTTAGAATATTATGTTTCATATCTTCTACTAGTATAACATTTTCTACCTTTGTATTCTTGTTCCCAATTCTAACTGTGCATTTTCCAATGATTTTGGTTGAATCATCATTTCCGAAGGAGACTGATCCATCTTTTTCCTTTCATAATGTAAGAAACCTGTCTCTATCATCTGTCATCTGTTTTTAATACCCATTGTTAACATACCAACCACATTTATTTTTCTTAGCTTGTAGAGCGAGTGTGCATTCTTCATTGCTATATTGATCCTGCTTTCTTATCCATGTCCTTTTCTAAGGTTCATGTCTGTGACTGTTTTTATTCTATTGTGGTTCTCTAGGAGGGACTTTCATTCTACAATCTTTGGCCATGTGTCCAAAATTGTTACATTTGTAACATTCCACTTCAGTGCTCAAAGATTCAAACATGTTGTAACTTCTTCTATGTGTTTCACTAGGCTTTATTGGATAACCCCTTTGTGTATGAATTTCAATGTTGTTTTTGTTCCTGTTGTTAGCTCTGCAATTCACATCTTTATGTCCAAAATTATTACATGCATAAAATAAACAAAAAAATATAGTTTGGCACCTGGGAGTTGAAGATCTTCTGAAAGGAGGTACTCTTATGAATTCTTCTTCTTCCTGAGGCCTATCTGTTGGTTGTTGATTCTAAAATATGAATCTTCTCGGTGGAGGAGTGTCCCTGTGATTTTCCTTGTATATCTTCCTATCCCCCTGGATTGTTTCTGTAAAGATTTTTGGATATGTTTCTTGCTCTATTGTTTTGGAGCTTGATCCTTTTTTTGTCTGATTGTATCCAAGTCTGGACCTGTCATGATGAGATTTTGACTGTTGATAATGTCATCCAAAACTTTTGGGTTGTTATGCATATTTTTCTTTTGAAGATCCTTTCTTAATGTGACAATCGTTGCTTCCAAATTTCCAATGTTCTTGTCTTTTTCTTCTAGTTTTTCTTTGAGTGCTTCTTCAATTCTTTTATCTTATTCTATTTGAACCTTCAAATTTTTGATCATTTGTTCTAGTTATGGAGTGTCTTCTTTCTTGTTTAGGTATGCTTGTAGCTTATTGTTTTTCTTGTTTTCTCTTATGATAACTTCTATGGCACACATGAATTCCTCTTTGTAGTCAACTTCTGCCTCTTCAATTTCTTCTTCGACTTCTTCATATTCTTCTTTGACTTCTTCATATTCTTCTTGAGAGTCTTATTTATGAGAGTCTTCTACTTCCATGAATAGAACTCTTTCTGTCTCACTGTCATTGACTTTATCTTCATCTGATGATGAACTTTCTTCTTTGGTACATAAGGTTTTCTTGAAAACATTCTTTGTGGTTATTTTGCCTTTACCTGTTTGTTTGTATTTTGAGTAACGTTCATCATTTCTCTTTTTATTATAAGGACATTTGTTAGAAAAATGACTAATACCATCACAATTAAAACAAATTAAAGGAATATTACCTCTATACCTACCATTGGTTCCCTTGTTCAGTCTTTTGACAAATGTAGCCACTTCTTCATCATCTTCCAAGATGTCACTGCTGCTGCTATGTTCTTCTTTTTGACTTCCCTTTTTCTTTGACTTTTTGGATGCTTTGAAGGCTTCTTTTTTTATATCTTTATTTTCCTATTCAGTTCTCATTTCATATACTGTGAATATTCCATGTAATTCATCCATACTTATTGAGTTTAGATCCGATCTTTCTTCTAGTGCTAATATATTAGGGTCAAATCTCATAGGAAGAGATATTAGTACGTTTTGAAGAATTACAGATTCTTTGATTTCTTCTCCCAATCCTATGATTTCATTTACTATTTAATCAACTTGCCAAAAGTAAGGTGCAATATTCTCATCTTCCTTCATCTTAAGTTGTTCAAACTGACCTCTGTAAGTTTGAAGCTTTGTTGCTTTGACTTTTGAATATCCTTCATAAATATTTTGAATTTTGTCCAAAATCTCTTTCACGGATTTACAATGTGCAACTTTGGTGAATACAGTTTCACTAAGACCATTCAAAAGTGCATTTTTGGCTTTTGAATTATTCTGACAGAGTTTCACCGCTTTGTCATTTGGAATTGTTGGTGTTGTGTATCCATCTACAATTGATTGCCAAATTTCAAATCCCTGTGCCTGTATACATGTTTTCATCCTTATGCTCCAAAATGCACACTTTTGTCCATTGAACTGTGGTATTCCATTTTTATACAAGTTGTTTCTCTCCATGATCTACCTTTCATTGGTTAAACTTATTTCTGAAGGAACTTTCTCTGATACCAATTGTTGGATTACTAAGAGGGGGGGTGAATCAGTAATAAAGAAATTTAATCCTATTTAACCATATAATCCAAGTGTTATATCAATGTAGCATTATCATCCAATAACTGCAGAGTAAATAAGAAACGAACAAATGAACAATTATACACATAAATAGTACACGAGTGTTTTACGTGGAAACCCAAAACAGAAGAAAACCATGGAATGTCTTTTCTTATATGTCTTGAAGAATTACATTCATTGGAAGCACCAAATTCCTTTGTTTTCCATCTGCAACTGGAAGGAGAATCCAACCACCTTGTTTCCCAGGATAAAACCTTAGGGAAACTCCAACTCCCCTATTCTCTGGCTACAACCAGAAAGAGTATACAACCCCCTATGTTCTCTGGCTAAAACCGAAAGGTAGCTACAACCACCTGTCCTTGTCCCATCCAATTGCCTTGATGTATAAGTATAATGATGGAAACATTGTCACACCATCACTGTGAAATATACCATTGTAAACATGTACCAATAAACCTGAACCATGCATCAATCATGCATCAACCTGTACCTCAAGCTGTAATCAACCTGTACCATTAAAAAGTGCATCAACCATGCACCAACTTGTACCAAACAACTTGTAATCAACATATACCATAAACAAGTGTATCCAACCATGTACCAAGTATGTACCAATCATGTGTCAACTACTCATCAAATATGAATCATCAATATGTACTAACATCATCAACTATACACCTCATGTATGTGCCAACTCATCAGCTACTTGTCTCAACCATGTACCCAACATGTACCTCAACCAAAATACCTCATCAATTTCATCATCCAAATATGATTTGTAACTCTATAATAGACTTTTTTTATATGATCACGTACCTTCAAACCTTCCTTAACTTTCACAACAAGAGACTAGCATTTTCATCAAACTTTTCTTTAGTCTCACATGACTAGTTTGTGATTAGTCAACAACCCTAACTTGAAATAATGATAACTATGTACCTATAATGAATAAAGATATTAAAATAGTACACAATGTTCTTCATTTTTGTTTTATGAAATTCCTCCAGGTGTCGCTACTTGGAACCTCTCATAAAATGAGTTATAGAAAAAATGGCACAAGTTGTTGAATTCTAGCTTATTTTAGAGAGCGACCTTGTAGATCGTACCCCACACGTAATATTTTTTGAATGGATATGAAAATGTTACAAAAATTAATACAGAATTTAATATAACCAACACATTTTTTCTTACTGAATTTGGATATGTCATGAAAGAGTTATGACATTTTTACCCGAAACACCTTTTTTAGACTAGTTTCAGGACTAGCCACAAACCCTATTTTCCACGGAGTGTAACTCCAAAACTACAACGACCCACAAGTTGAAATTTTTACCACAGATAATTGGATATGTTTCATCAATGTCCTATCAATTGCATGGTCTGAATCATTCTAGAAAAACTTTTATTGTGAAAATGGTGAGACGACCTGTAAATAACATACCTTAGACAACATCATCAAAAGAATTTATACTCCCTTGAATTCCGACCTTCTTTTCTTCACCTTCCCTCTGAAATTTGGCTTAGATATATTTTGGTTACCTCAATAAACTATAGATATTCAATATGCTCAAGTGTAATATAAAATGAGAGAGTCTTGCCTCATATTTATACTCTCCAAGTAGCTTCCTTAGAAGCATCTTCTAGGTCACTTTGCCCACTTTCCTTATTTTAGGGTTAACCCACTTCTAATTTCTCCATTAAATTTATTATTTAAATAATTTATTTTGTATTAACTTTGAATTATAGTACACTCATCACTTCACTTTATTATTTATCTTGTAAAATCTCTTAAACCACTTTGACTACTTTGACCTTTTCGGGCTTCTAGATGACATATGAGGGTCCTCCAACTTCATAAGGCCATAACTCTCAAACCGTGAGGAGTTATGCGACGTTCCACATACCACAAGAAATGGAATGACATGTAATATCCATATAGAATAGTCTTACCTAAAAATATATCAAAACACATACCATTATCCATCAAACAAACTTCGGTCCATTACCCAAACCTGGGTTCTCCAACTTCTCTTGGCCATAACTCTCTAACCGTGAGGAGTTATGTGGCATTCCACATACCACCGGAAATGGAATGACATGTAATATCCATATATAATAGTATTAACTTCAAATATATTAAAACTCATACCATTATACATGAAACAACCTTGGGTCCATTACCCAAACCTTTGTGCTACCAGAATTCACTATCAGACTTTCTTCAAAGGTTTACATCAATGAAAACCAACCTTAATAAACACTAATGTCAACTTAATTTCCTTGTAAGGAAAATATCATGAAAAGGTATTGAAAATTAGGGGCCACTATTCCCAATAATTATTACCATTTGACCCCTAATACAACATAAACATCATCCATTTCGATGGAAATCATGGGACTATCCATTAAATAATCACCCATATTGAGATTAATACTATGGAACTTGATGATATAGGTGTATTTTGGTGGCCATCCACCTTTACCAGTAGCTCAAAACACATTTTTCCACTTTCACAGTTTTTCTATGGCTTTTCGGGTCCTAAACTTCTTGGGTCGTTTTGATGCCCTGAATGACGACTTTTTGGTAAGGAAGTGCCTAGCATGTAGTCAAAGGTGAATTCGAGGCCAAAACAATGTGTACTTATTAGCTAGACCTTTTTGATGGTATATCGAGCACCCCGAACAGTCATATGCAAAAGTTACACCCTTTGGAAGTTGATGTATTAACTAACCCATCAGGGCCCATAAAAGGTTTGGTGTTTTATATTTTGGGGTTAGGTTTTTGGATTTTTAGGGTTTTATAATTAATTTGTTATGTTAAAAATCCCTTTTGAGCCTCGTTGTAAACACATCTTCTTGTGAATGAGAGTAGTCGTCACATCTCTTCTCAAAGATAAGCTGCCACCATTCTAGTGACCTCATTTCACTCTATATTTTTACAATTTCTAGAGATTTATTTCTTTAATAGAAATTGAGTATTATTGTATCTATGTGTTTCATGCAATAACTCTATGTGTTTGATTGTTATATCTCTTCCTTTATTTCATTCTCAACATAATTCAGATAAGTGGTATTAGAGCATTCTGCTCCTTCTCATTTCTTAGTGTATGTCCTGATGAGGTCGAGGCATAAAGAGTTGGGTATTGAGCTAGTTTCTCTCAAGGAAAACTACTCTCGTTGGCCCAAAAGACATCCAAAGGAATAAAGGAAATATGAGGGAGTAGTAGATCTTATTAATCTATTTCTCATGGAATCACTCGCACAACATGGGAACAAGATGATGGATAATTTTTCCCAAATCCTTCGATGGATACTGACAACAAAAGATGCATATTAGTCAAGTGGCCACTTTGGAGGCACCTCCCCCTTCAAGGTACAATTTAATTTTGATATTCATGTATTTGAAGGTCAGATAGAGGCAAATTCTTTGGAAAAGTGGCTAAATCTACTAGAAGGTTTTTTCTCCGTCCACAATTTTCCAATAGGGAAAATATCACTTTTTCACTCTTTAATAATGTCCCCCATGTCAAATATTGGTGGGAAACTTATTGTTATAAAAACTCCACAGAGGAGTCTAGGATATTTGGGGTCAATCCTACTTGGGACTCTTTTATGGATGTTTTCAAGAAATATTATTACCCTATTGAAAAATATGATGACCAATACATGTGATGGACCACAATTCCTCAAGAGAGGGACTAAATAGTGTTGGATTTCACAAATATATTCCATATCTTGTGCATCGATATAGGTATCAAAGACTCCGAGAAATATTTGGTTCTAAAATACCATGGGGGTCTACATACATACATCCAAACATAAATGATGTTTTTGTATATCTCGTCACTGGGAGATGCTTATCGATATGTTGTCAAAATCAAGAAAAAATTTAAGCAATGGAGAAATTAGGATTTTAGGTCTACAAATCCACAACAAATGAAGTGTGGTAAAGGTGGACCTAACTCACAGAATATCAAACCTCAATACAACCAATACAAAACATAGTATAATAAGGGTAATGAGAAGATGAAGAAGGAAAATGGAAAGTGGTGTGAGTTCCAAAATATCTGTTTCCACAACACAAATGAATGTCACTCGAAACAACCATTGGTGGTCGAGATCAAAGAAAAATAATCAGAACCTGATTCAGACTCGAATTTAGAGAACATTAAAAGGAAATGGATCATCGATGAAGAACCCACTTTTGCCATTGCAACCACAAATATCCAACCAAAATAACAAGAGGAGCCCGAGGAGGGGGGACACCTCTTCCATTCATAGATGTGAGTGAAGGGGATCCCACTTCATTTTATTGTTGATAAAGGAAGCCAAAAGAGCCCAATCTCAGTTGAGGTCATCAATTGGTTGGATTCGTCGAAAACACCTCACTCGTAGCCACACAACATTAGGTGGATTCATCATGAACTAGATCTCAACGTCAACCAATAGTGCTTCCTGTCCTATGACATCAATCCTTTCAATGATGAAGTACTTTGTGATTTTTCCCCATTGGAGTTATGTGATGTTCTGTTAGGCTAGTCATGTGGAAGCTTCATGTTATTTACGAGTCTAGACCCCATAGAGTCTTTGTTACTCTGGCGGGTTATTTCTATAGGGTACCATAGGTTGTTTGAACTATTGTCTCAACAAAAAAATGCTACAAATTAATCTCTCATACGACAAAGTTTAGCCTCTTCATGATCTGGTCATAAATTTAAGAAAAGGACACTACGACCACTATATCCTTCTCCCAAGACCTTTCTATCCAACAAAATTACGTTGACAAGATTATAGAAGAGCACAAATATATTATTTTTTCACCTATGGTAGTGCCTCTTCACTTCCTAGTTAGTCCAAGATATAACAAATCCCTTCATAGATCTATTGGACACAACTCTTTTCAATTGTTCTTGGGATTCCAACCATTAGCACCCATTGATACAACTCTTCATGCGACATCTTCCCCAACAACGTCCTCCCATACTTAGACTAAGGAAGATCATGCAAATATATTAGTTGAATGGATCCAACTCCTCCAACAATAGTTTCATGAAATCCTTCAACAAGCCAATGGAAACTATAATGATGACAACTTCTTTAACAAGTAAAGTGGCTCACCAAGGTTTAGATTCAACAAAATTTTCCCCATCTCCCTTGGGAACTTGACACTATAGGGACCAATGCTTCCTAAGGGGGGAGGAATTATCCAAGTGAATGTTGGTGGCCACCCACCTATTCCACTAGAGCTAAAAGCACAGTTTTCCATCTTGGCAAATTTCTACACTTTTTTGGGTCATAAACTTTTGGGGGCGTTTTGAGGCCCTAAACGTCATTTGTTTCGGGACGAAATCACATAACATCTAGTCGAAGGCAGATTTTAGAATGAAAAAAAAGTGTACTTATCATCTAGACCTTTTCGATGGTATATGGATCACCCAAAATAGATATTTTATGCAAATGTTATGCCCTCGAGAAGTTAACATATCAAATACCCCCATCATGGCCCATAAATATTTTGGTGTTTTATCTTCCGGGGTTAGGGTTTTGGATATTTGGGGTTTTATCATTAATTATTTTTATTAAAAAGACCTTTTGAACCTCATTTTAAAAACATCTTCTTGCAAATGAGTGTAGCCATCGCATCTCTTCTCAAAAATAAGATAGCATCATTCTAGAGAGTTTATTTCACTTTGTATTTTTAGAGTTTCTACATATTTCATTCTTTAATAGAAAATGAGTATTGCTATATATCTGTGGTTTTTGAAATACATGTGTGTTTCATTGTTATATCTCTTCCTTCATTTCATTCTTAGAATAATATGTATCACTTGAAAAATTTATGGTACCTCCATCTACAACCATTACTTGAAACTCTAGTGCTAGAAATACAAAGAAATTGAGAGTTTTTGATCATTTTTAATTGATGAAGTTATGGGTACAACCAGAATAAATCAACAATGTTACCTATTTATTTGTTATATACCGTTATATATTTAGGGTATGTGGATTACTAATGTCGTCCAATGCATGACAATATATCATTGGAGTAGTCTCTTCTATATCTAGATCTTGTGATGGCTCTGATTCTTGAACTTTTTCCTCTTCACGGTCTATGCAGAATAATTTATCCGCGCTACATTTATGCCCCTTATTGTACTTGCTGTTAAAATTGAAACATAGTCCATTTTCTCTTCTTTCATCCATTTGTTATGTGTGAACCTTGTTGGTTGAGTGAGGTTAGGAGAGGGAACATGATGCTCTATATAGTTGTTAGTGGCCACTCTTCTAGTATCCATATTGTTTCCCACTATCTTTGTCATACTAAAACATTGGTGTAGAGATATATATTTAAATATATGTGCCTCATGTTGAATTCTCTCCTTTAAAGTCCCCACAAAGAGAGCTAAGAAATTATCCTCATGAATTTTCTTTACCCTGAGACTGAAATTTTGGAATTGTTGAATGTTCTTTGTAATTGGAACTTTTTGCTGAATATTGATCAACTTACTAAATAATGTATTGATCTTAATATCCCCATAATTTGATATCAATTCATCCGTAAAAATGGACCAATAGATAATATTTTTTTTTTTCTTTTACAAATCCATTGATACCAAACAAGCTTATCATTTTCTAAATGCAAGTATGTAATAGGTACCTTTTGTAAGCTTGACACTTGGTGTAGATAAAATAATTTTTCCATCTAGAATATCCATGTTATATGATCTTGACCATCAAACTTACTCATATTGATATTTGGAATGAAGTATTTCCTTGGTTCCACATTGAAACCTCACTGATGTGGATCTTGAAGTGACGAATAATCATGATTTTGGGACTCAATATTTATTTCCTCTACATTTTCATAGTTTCCTTTCATTTTGATATCTCCTTTAGAGACTCTCTCATCTAGAGTATGTAAAATCATGGAAGAAATGGAACTTTTCAATTCTAACATTTTCTTTCCATATGCTCCCAATTTTTATCCATATTATTTTCCATCTCTTTCATATTTTGTTCCATATTCTTTTCCATCTCATCCATCTTCTTTTCCACCTTTCCAATCTAGTGAAAATTTTCTTTTATTTTTCTCGAGTCATGGTTGAGTTCTCAGGATGTTTATTTGGTGAAGTAAATTTTGGAGGAACCCTTGGATCCATGTAATAATATAACAATTCTCCTCCTTTTCCTCTTGATCACAAATTTTGAATCACCAAAAATAGATCTTCTAATCAAAATTTATGTGGATTGTAAGTTACCTACCATTCAAACCCTAATTTACATAATTTTTGGGTGGTTGACCTTTGTCTTTATATATATATATATATATATATATATATATATATATATATATATATATATATATATATATATATATATATATATATATAATTTTAACCCTTATGAGTCTCAAATTTATTCCTGTATTAATCTTATATGACTTCTTAAACTCCTGGAAATTCCATAGTGTAAACCTTCACTGATAAAACTTTATAGGAAAAATACCAAAATGTCATGTTTAAGACTAATTTCAAGACTAGTAAATAAACCCAACTTATACAATATATATCACAAATTATAATGATTAAAAATCTATTTTTTTTTACATGTAACTAAACATTTATCCTCGGGATTCTAAAAATTTCAAAGTCTGAAACTTCACCGAAATGTTCTTATAGAGAAAATAAACATATTATTCATTTGAGACTAATTTTGGGA
Source organism: Picea engelmannii (assembly GCA_009831015.1). Lineage (NCBI taxonomy): Eukaryota > Viridiplantae > Streptophyta > Pinopsida > Pinales > Pinaceae > Picea > Picea engelmannii. The sequence continues at coordinate 347,008 of ML786378.1, read as the reverse complement.
CTAGTCACAAACCCTAACTTCCACAAGATATATCTATGAAAATAAAATGAACCAGAACTTGAATGTTTTACCACCTATTCTTATATATATTTCCTCATTCTTCTCAAAATTTCGTTGTTTGAAACATCCCAAAAAAATGTTATAGAAAAATTTACAAGACGACTTGCTTGGAGCAGCAAAACCATAGGATTGCTGCTCTGATTCCAAATGTTATGGTCCAACACATTGATAATGATAACAATTCAATGAATAATAGTCCATTGTGAGGGGGAAACATCCTTTTACAATATATTCAATGTACAATTTGAGATAAAATAATCCTAAGAGTAGGTCTACTTGGTATATATAGAGGAGACAAAGGGTACAATTATAATGAAAGGGTAGAATGAAGGGTTCTATCCTACCTACTAATATAAAAAAATAATTTAATAATTCAATATCTAGGACTTAATAAGGGGTTTTATGCTTAACATGGGATTTGTTTAGGGCTTGACAACTATTACATCCAATAACCCATTAGTTGGTTAGTCTACTAGAGGAGAATAAATGGGTAGAATTTGGGGAGCTAAAGGGGATGCCGAAACATTCATTACAAGACAATGACAAAGTATAGGGAAGATACTATTTTTCATTGCTTTTTTTTTCATACTTTCAACCTTGAATGACAATACGAGTTTTGTGTGCGAATAATATTTTTCTCGTCAATCAATTTCATTCACATTTTATTCACATTGACCAATTTCAAGCATGAACATTTTAATTTTCATTTTAAGGACATCTAGTCACTCCATCTCACTCCATTTCATCTCATATCTCATGTTGACAACCATTGCACTATTATGTTTTTTAGGATCAATAATAGTAAGCCTCCTTGCATGCACCTAAATGCTCAACTCTTCACCTCTTAATTCATCCCTATAATGCAATAAATGCAAGAAGAACATGGATGCTTAATGACATACACTTAGTCCTCCATTTTCCCTTATGGTCTTAGGTTTCTTAATAGTATTTTGTTGCTTCCTATGGTTTTTTACTTCCAAAAAACGTTGATTGGTTAACTTCCTCCATAACCCTAATCAAACCTTTATGCACTCTTCCATCCTTACACTTTAATTCACACTCACTAGTTTCTTTTACCTCCCATCCACTTAAATTCATTTTTATTACATTCTACTATATTTTTTTTATCCTACTATTTATTCTTTCCTTCCTCTGTCATATGTCATATGTTATATTTTACTTCTTATTTCTATTTCTTCACTTATTTATTTCTTACCTTCACTGAACCATTTATTTATTTACTATGTTTACCTTGGCCTTTTATCCTTACCATTTTTGTATTATTATTATTTATGTTTTCTCCTCTAAGTATCTCATTTCACTCACTTCTTCTTTCATTCCATCTTTTCCTTGTAGTATTAATCCTCTTCTTTCATGCTCTCACTAATTCCTTAATACTTGCCTACCATATACCTCCATATCACCTCTATTAGATGCCTTCGTTCCATACCATGAATAAACAACACATTTTTTTAATTTTTCAAGTCTATTAAGGTGATGCATTGATGCATGCTACATCAATGAATTAAGCACCAATGATCCGAAGGTGGAAGCAAATGAATGATAATAATGATTTTAAAAGGACAATCAAACACCTTAACGTAATCCATTGAAATCATGAGTTTGAATTTCAATTTCTTATCATATTTATAAATGATAATTTTTCATCCAAACTTGCATATCAATGAAATTTAACATAATGAAGTGATGATGTGAAAATTGCAACAAATTCATCAAGGTGCTACGAATATTATGAAGGTAAAATAATAATGTATAGAAAATGGGTATTGGATTTTTTTGGTATCGAAACCCATTACATTATAATAGACACCCTAAAAAAAAAATACCACATACCCAAATTATAGTTTAAAATAAATAACGTGTTTTCATATTCTTACAAAAGTTGAATTAGTAAACCTCCAAAAAACAATAGTTGGGTTAGTCATGATTTGAAGTAACAAATTAAGGAATTTTAAATTTTAAAAACATATTTATAAGGGAGGCATCCCTTGGAATATAGTTTACATACTAATTTGAATCACTTCATTTGGATGTTGGATAGAAAATTTATTCCCAAATTAGTAATTCTCTGTCTTAAAAATTATAATGTTAAAACATTTTCTCTTAGACTATTCATTAGTAGTTTTTGGATATCAAATCAAATTATTTATAAAAAAATGTTTCTTTAAGAGATGTTTACAAGATCATACATTCATCTCCCACTGGAATCATGTTAATCAAACTTCATATGAAAATGTTGTACCAAGAAGAGGTAGTATTGGTTTAAGATAGAAATCAAAACAACTTTTCCTTGTAGGTAGTTTCTCATCAAAATTGATATATGAGTTCAATTCAATTTCTAAAAGTGTTTCTACAAGAGATATCCTTTGGAATTAACTTCAATTTGGATTTGGAATCACTTCAATCAAACACAAAACAAATAATTTATCATCAGAACATATTTGGGTAGTCTAGGTGGCCACCACTTCTCAATAGGTAAAAAATAAAATTGTTTATTATATCCTTTTTATATTTGTTTTCTATGCAATATTTGCAATTATTTATTATTTCTTGGGAAAATAAATCCCTTACACCTCTCTTCCTCCATAATCTCATGTTTCATTGTATAAAAGTGCTAAGTTTTTGCTGGTAAAAAAAGGGATTAAGCAAGTGTTGTGCCCGCACTAGAACGTCCTAGTTTTCTTATCTTAGCCTCTATCCAAGAAAATAAATTGGCCCCCCATTTAATTCCTCCAACTAGAACTCTCACACTCTCTCCCTCGTGAAAATAGCTACGAATAAGGTCTCATCATCCTACCTTGAGTTATCCTTTCCAGTTCCTCCTTAGATCACTTCTACCTCACAATCCACACTTCTGTAAGTTCCCTCTTCCCACACTGACACATAGCGCCTAGAAGCATGCATCCTTTATGTCAGGAAGTTGGATTTGGTTAATGGAAAGTTGGTTTGGATTTTTGTTTGTCATTAATGTCAACCCTTGAAGAGTGATATTGTATATTGATGTTAACCCTTAGATATTGATGTCAACCCTTGGAGAAATCTGGCAGTGAAGTCAGATATCAAAAAGGTATGGGTAAGGGACCCGAGTTTGTTTGAGGTATAAAGGAATGAATATCAATGAATATGAAAGTCATATATTGATGTCAACCCTTAGATAATATATGGAGAGTAATATTGTATATTGATGTCAACCCTTAGATATTTATGTCAACCCTTGGAGAAATCTGGTAGTGAAGTGTGATAGTACAAAGGTATGGGTAAGGGACATGAGTTTGCTTGAGGTATAAAGGAATGGATATTAGTGAATATGCGAGTGAAACTATTATAAACAGATAATACATTTCATGCCATTTTCGATGATATGTGGAACGTCACATAACTCCTCATGGTTAGAGAGTTATGGCCTTGTGAAGTTGGAAAACCCTCACGAGCTATCTAGAAGCCCCTAGAAGGTTAATGAAGTCAATTTATTCTAGAATCTCCTAGAATAAGTGTACTAGTCAAATTGATTGTAACTACTAGTTAATCATGGGTATAATTGTTGCGTTAAGAAAATAATTAAAAATAAATTAGTTGCAACAAGAATTTGTGAGTTTGGTAATTATGGTAAAGTAGTTGTGATAATAAGATTAAATATTCAAAGTGGTTGACCAAGAAATAAATTAAATAATAAAGTGGTTGCAACAAAAATTTAGTTAAGGGAAAAGAAGTTACGAATTGACTAATTATAGAAAATTTAGTTGCGACAAGAAGTTTTGAGTAAAGAAAAATTATTTAAATAATAAAGTAGTCAAAGTGGTTGCAAAGAGAAATTATTTAAATAATAAAGTTAGTTGAAAATAGAAGTGGAGAGATAAATATTTGTGGATTAAGTGGTTGCAAGTGGACAAGTGGTTAGAAGTGAGTTATCCCTAAAAGAAGGAACTTTGGTAAAGTTAGTTAGAAGATAACCCCTTGAGGAAGCTACTTGGAGAGACATATAAATAAGAGACCAAGGAACTCACATTAACACCTAGCCTACCTATTGAATATCATTGAATATCTATTTTGTGAAAGGTCTATTGAAGGTACACATTGATACATCAAGTTACACAAGTCTGAGATAGTAAAGGAACATTGAAGATTAAAGTTTTTGAGTTGCATAATCACTTAAACAACCCTAGTTTTTGAGGTGTACGCAGGTTGTAGTGGAATAAGTTGCGTACATAAGCGGGATGATAGTATAGTAGGGTGTGTACAGTTGGGAAAATCCATGAAATATTGAGTTGCTGAGAGTTCCAGGTTGTCATATTCTGAAAGCAAGTTCTCAGAAAGGCCTACAGTGATTACGAACAACTGATCTACTACAAGTTCAAAAGGTATGTCATGTTCTTATGTGTAGTTGGATATTGTTGTCTACATGTGATATGGATATGGGAAATTGAGAATTTTCCCTAGAGAGGATGTTGGATGTATAGCACCTATGGTATGAGATAGATCTATAGAAATGCAACACTAGTATGAATGATATTAATCATTTGTACATCTTGTTGGTTTGAGTATTGAGGAATATCTTGCAATTCTTGGTACATGGTTGAGGGTTTTTGGTTGTGATTTGTTGGTGATGTTGTTGGTTAGTTTGAGGTTGTATATCAATGAGGGTTTGATTTCTAGTCTATGTGAGGGTTTATTAGACATGATTATGATTGTATTCACATGTATGGCACATGACTAGAGAGACATAGATGCACATGGTTTGAATGATATTCTTGTGATATTGAGTATGAGATCTATGTTATTACATTTGATTTATTGAGGGATATTCTTGGTACATGTTTAGATACACTTTATAGTAGTGTTGGTGACACATGATTGACACATTTTTCATGCATGGTTAGAGGCACTTGCTAGTAGTATTTTTGACACATGGTATATGGATGATGTGGCATAGATATATTGATATATTAGTAAAAGCACATCTTGGTCTTGGTGATGGCTATCAGGTATTGTGATGTGCGTAGTTTATTCACTTGTGATGGTATAGGTTGTGTGATATATTGATGTACAGGGTTGATAGTACAGGTTGATTGGTGCAAGTTGATTAGTACAGGTTGGGACATGTTGTAGGTTGATGTGAGAGAGACAGGAAAGGGTATGAGTTTTATAAAGGTGAAAACCATATCTTTCTAAAGGTGTACACAGGTTGCAGTATAGACAAACCGCATACATACGTAGGTTGCAGTATAGACAGGTCTCATACATACATGAACTGCAACATATACAGGTCGTATACCTATTGGTTTTGGTTGGTATAGGTTGATTATTGGTACAGGTTGGTCAAAGATTATTGATAGATGTTGGTTATAGGTTTTTGGCATAGATTGGTACAGTTTTACAATGGTATATCTCATAGAGAAAATGTGGCATTGGTTTCATCATTTATTTGACACTTATATTTCCTCGTGGTAGGACGGGGCAAGGAAAGGGGGTTGTAGCCTCTTTCTAGTTGGTACCGGAGAATCAGGGAGTTGGAGCTTCCTTCGGGTTGGATCCTTAGAACTAGGTGGTTGTATCCACCTTTCGTTTGTAGCCAAAGAACATAGGGAGTTGTAGCCTCCTTCTGGTTGTAGCTAGAGAATTGGGGAGTCAGAGATTCCCTCAGGTTGTAGACTAAGAAACTAAGGGGTTGGATCCTTCTTCTAGTTGGAGATGGAGAATTTGAAGTTGGTACTTCCTTGAATGTAATTATTAAAGACATATAAGAAAATCATTCTGTGGTTTTCTCCCGCATTGGGTTTCCACGTAAAATATTATTTTATTGTGCATTGTGTGGATGTGTCTATTATTGTTTATTATGCACTAACGGATGTTAATGTTATATGATGAAATAACATATTAATCATGAACTAATGAACATTGTTGAATAAGATAAATTAATATAATTTTTGGTTAAAGTGTATAAATTACTCATTACTGATTCACCCCCCCTCTCAATAATCCAAAAATTGGTATCAGAGCGGGATCCTTCAAGAGACAATTTAAATACTAGAAGGAGATCATGAAATTTACTAAGAAAGGAGTATCAATGTTTGATGGTCATAGTGGTATAAAGTATGATATGTGGAGAATAATAACACCAACCATTTTAGAGGCACATAGATATCATATTTGGTATTTAGTTGTGACATGATATAATGCTACAAAGAAAGAAAAGAATACAGCCAAGAAGGAATTGAAGAAAAATAACAAAATTCAAATGGACTTCAAGGACTATATGATTCAGTTAAGGACAAGATAGGTAAATATTCATCATCTAAAGAATTTGGGATAAGTTACATGATATCTATTCTTCACCCATCACAGAGTCAAATAATTCCAAAGAAGATGCAGGTATAGAACATGAAGAAAGATGTTCATCATGTCATACAGATTTAGAAGAAAAATATTATGTAATCAACATAAGTATGTTGTTTTGATTTAATTGTGAAAACATGGACATCTTGAAATTGAATGCCTTGAAGGTAATGAGACAAAAAAGGAAATTGAAATAGAAGACAATTATGAAGCAGAACTGATTAGTGTTTTAGATGAACTAAAGAAATAAAGAGAAGAAAACAAGTCACTCAAGAAAGAATTGATGAAGAAAAAGGAAATTGTTCAAGGTTCTGAAGAAGCTAAGCAGGTCATCAATAATTTAAGAGCTCAACTAGAAGAGGCCATAATAATTGAAGAAATTATGGATTATCAAAAGCAATGTTTAAAAGACAACATATCAACACAAAAGGAAGAAGAAGAAAAGAGAGAAACGATACTGACATATCATCTCAACGAAAGAACCGATGAATTCAACCAGCTTGAGGAATATTTTGGTAAAGAAGAGAGAATAATCGAAGAAGAAATAATTACATTGAAAATCCAACTTGAAGAATCAAAGAGAACAGAAGAACTCATGAAGTCTCGGATAATGAAGAAAGAACAAGAGGTTTAGAAGCTTGAAGAATAAGTTGTCACACTAAGATTCATATTCGTCAATCTCAACAAGAACGTTGAAGAGATAGAAACATCGACATCATTATTAAATAATGAAGAGAAGCATTCTAGGTTTCTAGAAAAGATGAAGGAAGAAAAGAGAAAATGTTATGCAGAAGTACTCAAAGGAAGGAATCATGGTCAACCAAAATTTAAGAAAACTGATAAAGATACATCGTCAAGAAGACCTTCCACATTCAAGTCACAAAGAAGCCTCAATCATGATCAAACAAGGCAGGAATTCAATAGGACTACACCATTCACTCCCAAGTATGTAAATTTATTTTATTTTCATTGTTTTTATTTTACTTACTTTTGACATAAGGTTGCAGACTGAAATGCTTATGGAATAAATGTTAAAGAAATAAATGCTTATTTGGCCCCACATAGCATTGAATGTTACAAATGTAATAACAATGGACTTTTAGAATGTAAATGTGTTGAACCTAAACCTAATAGATCTACATAGAAAATACTACACACATTTGTAGAAAGAAATTGAGAAAGAAGAGGGAGAGAAAGAATGGAAGAATTCTCATTAACCATCATAAATAATGAATAATTTATAGATGATATACTTTGTATAACTCAATGAATGTGCACTGGAGGAGAAAAAATGCACCGTAGTGGTGGTATAGAGTGATCTGGACACACACTAGCAGTTACGAGAGTGAATTACCACCTAGTCTAGTCTCTTAGGTAGTTACAGGAGTGAACTACCAGCTAGTTGAGTTAACTAGTCAACTAGTATTGAGTTAACTAACTGAACATAGTGTAGTGAGGAGTAGATCAAGGAATCAAGGGTAATGTGCCATTATAGTGATGATCCCAAGGAAAGTGTGCATTAGCATGGTGATGATCCCAATGTTGCATGGTGACAAAACCAATGCAGCATCTAGACTCAACTCAACTAGTCAAATTGAAGTGTCAACTGAAAGAGAATATTCTCCCTTAAACTATAGGAGACTGGATAATGACTAATTATGACTAAGAAACAAGGAAACAACTTAGGAAAAATAAATCCTAGGTGTGTGTGAAGTAAATCCAACACCCCCCTTGAACATCACTATGGTGAAAATAAAGAATGGGTCCCAACAACGAGGCCATGTTAGGTACCCAAATACAAATAACACACTGAAATAAAGTGAGGAAAGAGGGAAAACATCATGGGAAACACCCTCCTTCAAGGTACAATGTATGTAAAAAGAATAACTACAGTTGTTAGGAAATTGTGTCCTTCACTCCTATACAACTTTGCAGAGAATAGAAATTTTTCTCAGTGAAGGTCTTGGTGAAGATGGTTTTCGTCTATTTTGTTGAAGGAAAGAAATGTAGGTCAATGATCCCCTCTTGTACTAAGTCCCATATGTAGTGCATGTGGATATCAATGTGATTCATCCACTGCCTCTGAACTGGATCTTTGTAGACTTCATAGTTCTCTGGTTGTCACACGCGATGACGATCGATCGATGAAACTGAATGCCCAACTCAGTGAGAAAATTTTGCATCCACATAGCTTGAATGGTTATGATAAATACCCCTCTATACTCTCCCTTGACTGAAGATAGAGAAATGGCGGATTTCTTCTTGCTCGACAAACAGATAGGCCAAGAACCAATATTGAGTGAGTAACAATATGTGGACTTGCGATCAGTGTTATCGCCAACCTAGTCAGAATCAATAAACCCAATGAAATCTAATATAGAGTCTATCGCATAATGAATCCCAAAGTTGATGGTGTCATGTATGTATCGAAGGATATGCTTTCCATCCTTCTAATGTAGCTCATGCGACTCCTGCATGAACCTGGAAATTGTTCCAACTGCATAGGATAGGTCTACTCTGGAGTGTGTGAGATACAACAAGCTCCCCACAAGATGTCTATACAGTGTGCTATCAACCAGTGGTGTCTCCCTACCATCCTCAAGTTTGACTCCTGATAGGAAAGGAGTCGGAGTAGACTTGCAGTCTGTCATGTGAAATCTCTCAAGGAGATATCGTGCATACTTGGCCCGAGAGAGTTTGATGCCTGATGCATCCTGAACAATCTTGATTCCAAGAAAAACGTGTATCAGGCCCATGTCCATCATCAAAAACTTATCATGTAGAATCCTCTTGACTGTAGCAATCAATGAAGTCGAGCAACCAATGATCAACAAATCATGAACATACAGAACTAAGAGTAGAAGTGAATTAGCCATCCTGAGCATGTAGACATCTAGGTCTGATTTAAAACATACAAAGTTCTGTGACAACAAGTAGGAGTTCATCTTGGGATACCATGCCCTCGGAGCCTGCTTGAGGCCATAAAGGGACTTCTTCCATTGAAAGAACAAAGATGAGTCCTGCATAAATCCTTAGGGATGCTCCATATATATCTCCTCAAAGAGATCACCATGAATAAATTCATTCTTCACATCCATATGATGGAATTCCCATCCCTTGGCTACCCCAATGGAAAGTGCCAATTGTATGGAATCCATCTTCGCTACTGGAGCGAAGGTCTCATCATAGTCAATACCATGCACCTATTGAAAGAGTTTGGCAACAATCATGGATTTGTATTTCCTAATATGTCCATTCATTGTGCTCTTAGTCCTATAGAACCATATTCATATGATAAGTTTCCTCTCAGAAGGAAGGGGAACTAGATTGCGAGTCTGGTTCTTGAGGAGGGAGTTCTACTCCTCCTGCATGGAAGATTCTCGAAAAGGATTTCGAGCAGCCTCGCCATAAGACTGTGAATATGAATATTGAACCAAGAAAATATGCCTGGAGGGAAATGGTTCAATGGTAGTGAGTGAAACAAGAGGATCCTTGAAATTAGATCTAGTCCTCCTAGTATCGGTTAGATTGCCAATGAGATCCCCTGCATCTTGAAGAGTGGTTTGTTCCCACTTGGACTACTACTCTGGCTCTACAACTACATATGGATGCTATGAATATGCATCTGACTTTAATGACTCTAAATCTAAATAATATTATTCCTCTGAATGAGAACACTCTTCTGAAGAAGATTCAGCATGTGCATGCTCATCATCTCGAACAGCTGGAAGAATGAACGTGTCTGCATGCGGCTGCTGAGGTACATGCAAGAAGCATTCCTCAAATTGGAAACTATGCTCAATGATGAGTTGGTCCGAGGAAACATCAATGAGCCTATATCCCTTCACACCATCAGGGTATCCAAAAAAAATACACTCAGTGCTCTGTGGATCAAGTTCCTTCCTCTTTTCAAATGGAATCTGGGCCAATGCACATGAACCAAAAATGCGAAAGTGGGTCACTTTAAGTTTGAGGCTGCTCTGAGCCTCATAGCGGGTATTATCCTTGGCATATCTATGGGGATATATGTTTTGGATGTATGTTGCACAATTAAGTGCTTCGACCCATAGTCTCTATGGTAGTGACTTTGCATGCAAGATGTCATCTCCTTTAGAGATCTATTTTTTAGTTCATCAACTCTATTTTGCTATGGTGTATATGGAACTGTTTGTTGTGACTGAATCCCTCCCTCATGGAAAATATCATGGACCTCATGATTGAAATACTCTTCCCCATTATTAGTTCAGAGGAATTTGATCTTCTTTCCGAACCGTGTCTCAAACAGGGCTTTGAAATCTTTGAGGTGTTGAAAGAATTCATATTTTTTCCTGAGAAAGTAGATCCATGTAAAATGTGAGAAATCATCAAAAAAATTGAGAACAAACCTCTCTTTTCTAATGGATAGATGTGTAAAAGGACCCATAAGGTTGTTGTGGATCAGATCTAAAGGTACATAATCTATCTAAGACATTCCTTTGTCAAATTTCTCTTGAGGGTGTTTTCCAAGAACACATCCCTCACATACTCCCTTGGAGAAATGGATGTCTGGTAGACCATCAACCAATAGTTTCTTGCTAATTTGTTGCATGTATCTGAAATTCAAATGTCCAAACATTTTGTGCCATATCCTACTACTTTCATCAGCATTAGTAAGGACTAATGCAAAATCAGGTTCAGTGAATTCAGAAAATGTATACAATCTAGACTGATGATTTACCTCACCGTTAGCAACCCTTGAGTTGGTTTGCATGTCATAGATGTCCACGAATTTTGGTGTGAATATGAATTTTATTTTGGTGTCAGAATTATTCATCTGATACATTGATATAAGGTTGACGGAAAGTTTGGGAATGTACATCACATTCTCGAAGCTTCTATTGGTGATTTCAATCCTTTCTTTTCCAGTGACTTCGAATGAATAGTTGTCCCTCTTCGGAATAGGAGGACCTTTGCATGCATCCAAAAAAGAATTGAATACTTTTGAGAAATCCATGTGATGTGATGCTCCTAAATATACGATCCAAGCATCAGGAGAGGAGTTCATGGCAATCAAGGCATGGCTATAATTGCCTTTCTTGGGATTCAGATCTTTTGGCATCTTCTTCTTGGAACCCTAAGTGATGTGATCTCCAAGGATTTTTTGTTGAATTATTTGAGACATTAGATCTATTTTTTTTGCATGCATGTGGATTATGGATGGAATCCTTTATGACAGTATGTTCATTTCTCCCCTTTTCTCCCCTTTCCCCCTCTGGATCCGAAGGCATCGGCGAAGGGTTTTGTGTACCCTTCCTTCTTCGGATGTGCGTGAGCTTTCATTTTATATTTATATTTAGATTTATTATATTGATGGATGCCATATTTCATGGTAAGTGCATGCATCTTTGGTCCTTTGATTTTTCCCATGTTGATGAGATTGATTTTCTCTTGTGTTAGGGATTCGATAAAGTCCTCAAGAGAAGGTGTCTTCCAGGTGGCTCCAGAGGATAATCTGACATAATAGATGTGGATACGAATATAGATAATTAAGGACCAATTTTTGAGATAATCGTAAGAAACATTTGTTTCTCCTCCTTAGATTTATCAACCCTGCAAGCTTTGAGTTGCGATAGTAAATCCTTGAATTTTGTAAAGAAATATTGGATATTGTCGAAGATTTTTGGATCCAATGTGAGCAGTTCCACCTCCAGCATGTGTCCCCACATATCATCATGTTTTCCAAAGAGCCCTTCAAAGGCATTCTGGGCTTCATTTGGAGTATTATAGGAAGATATGTAAAAAAGGAGATCGAGAGAAATAAGACAACAAATCGTTCAGAGTGCTTCATCCATTCGATTTAAGTACTTGTATTTTTATATGAATGATGTTGGTTATGTATATGTATTCAAGGTTAACCTATACCATCCTCTAGTTTAGGGATGAATCATTATTCTCTCCTTCCATGCTAAGTAGTTGTAAGGTGTAAGAATGAATCCTTTCTGGAAATCCAAATTTCCGTTGTCTTCAATCTTTTGTACCTGCAAAAACATTTGGTGTAGATTTTTCTTAGAAGTTCATTGGCTATGATACCATGTAAATGTGTTGAACTTGAAAAGAACACATCTAGATAAAAAATATTACACACATTTGTAGAGATAAATTGAGAAAGAATAAGAAGGAGAGAAAGAATGGAGGAATTCTCATTAACCGTCATGAATAATGAATAATTTACACATGATATACTATGTATAAATCAATGAATGCACACTAGAGGAGAACCAATGTGCCATGGTGGTGGTCTAGAGTGATATGGACACACACCAATAGTTACGGGAGTGAAATTCCACCTATTCTAGTCTCTCAAGCAGTTACGTGAGTGAACTGCCACCTAGCTGAGTTAACTAGTCAACTAGTCTTCAGTTAACTATCTGAACAAAGTGTAGTGAGGAGTAGATCAAGGAATCAAGGGTAATGCGCCAGTTTGGTGATGATCCCAAGGAAATTTTTCATTAACATGGTGATGATCCCAATGTTTCATGGTGACAAAACCAATGCAGCATCTAGACTCAACTCAACTAGTGAAACTGAAGTGTCAACTGAAAGAGAATATTGTCAAGGTGGAATATTCTCCCCTAAAATATAGGAGACTCGATAATGAATAATTATGAATAATAAAAAATGAAAAACCTTAGGAAACATAAATCCTAGGTGTGTGTGAATTAACTCCAACATAGAAGCATGATCGATACTTCCATGAAAGAGAACATTGATATAAGATATAAGAAAGTATGGAAAAAAATAGGAAGAACAGGTGAACAAACACTATGTCCCTGAGATCGGAATATTGGAAATAATACGAGATGAAAACAAATATTCAAAGAGAAAGGAAGATGTCGGATACAAAACGTTCTGGAGAATAAATGAAAGAAAATAAGAGCAAGTAATAAGGAATAGGTCCAAGAGATTGTACTTTCAGGAATTATAGAGCGAGATAAATCCATAAGAAGAAAGGGAGAAGTCAAATTTCAAGGGTATGATGAGTCTACAGATGACGAGGAAGATGGCTCTGCATCAAAGAAGGTATTATTATGAGCCATTTGTCTTGGAGACTCCTAGGTAATATGAATATTAGATAGGGGGAGTCTATGCAGTAGCTGAGACAAATCAGAGAACCATATTTTGAGCAGCTTACAGAGATCGAGTAGACAGATTCAGAGCAGTCAGTTAGTAGAAGTACAGTATGACATATTGATCAGCTGGAAAATTACACAAGAAAAATTCCATGATTGTATTCATACATAAATATGATCATTAAAGGTTGTTCCAGACATGCAGAGTTTGGTATGAACATAGAGAAGATTAATGTACACATTTGATGGTCATTTGCAATCAAGAAGGAATCAAAATATTACAGTGACAAATCGATCACTATTATGGGAAGTTGAGTAGAAGAGGCATGGACAATATGGATAGATATGGATTAGCATCTTTGGACGAATATATGACAGTGGATGAGAGCATCGATTCAGATATTGGGTTCACATATTTGTTCAGAGAGTGGTTCAAAAAGTTGTTCAGAGATAAAGGAACATTATCATAATGCATGATAATAATACATGAATATTTGAACTCTTATTCTTGAATTATTTTCATATATGTCAATTGATTAAACAAGGAAGAACCAATGGACAAAAAATCCCAGGGGAAGCAGGTATAGGAATCCCTACATATCATCTACATGACATCTTGTAGAGAAGTCAATGGAGAGAAACAAAAGCGCAAAGATAGGTAGAAATATCATTCTGAGAAGTTTCCAAACAGAGAGGTAATAACAAAGTTATGATTCTAGGAGGAGATATTTATCATATGCATGGATAGAGAGTTAGATGCTTGAAGATATAGAACAGAGGAATATTTCTAGGGGGAGCAAGGGTCACAGGGGAAGCATGAATGATATGACTCCATTGTTGCATCAAATTGATACCCTTTTGACAAAGGGGAATATATTATTCAGATGAAGGGAGAGAGAGTAATCAAAGGCTTAGAAACATAGAGAAAGATCAAAGGAATTTAGAGAGGAGGAGTAACCCCAAAGAGATTCAATTCAGAGGGAGAAACCCCAAAGGGAGATACCCTTTTCCATTGATATCAAAAGGGGTGTTGGCACAAGGGCAGACCTAGGTTTCAACGCTTCAACAATGCACCAAAAAAACCCTAACTACCGGCCCTTTTGGCAACACCTGTGAAGCAGATGTAGTCTCACCCGAGGTAGAGGCAGGGGTGGTTGCAATATTCCAGTGTCTGCAACCTTAATTGGGACATAGATATGTGACTACAATATTTTATCAAAGCACTTAGCAGTTACAGTTCATCAGTAATTAACCAGTATCTACTTTGCAGTTAAAACCCTAATCACAGAGCATCACAATATTCACCCATATCTATTATAGTCGATCACTAAGAACATTCACATAGGTTAGATCTAGCACTTATTCATATTATTAAGCACAAAACATCAACATATCTATCTATCATTTATCTATGCCAAATCATTAAGAACGTAAACACATAAACACATCAATGCATTTCACAAAGAATAACAACACAGGATATACATGGTTCACCCCCAGCCTAGGGCTACATCCACCAAATATTCTTCTCTTTTATTATCTTATGTCAATATTCTACATGCACAGAGCCATAAGATCCTACTCCCCATAGGATAGGAGATCTGCGTGCACCTCGCCAGATCATCCTTCCCCAAGATAGGTTACAACACAAAGCTTCTACTCAATCCCTTACAGTCACTTGCACTTAGCCTTGCAAGTCTCACACAACATGCAAAAATCATGTACAAATATCACTTGCACTTAAAACTTGGTATCACACACTTTCACCCTTGCACTTAGCATCACATACACCCCCTACTTACATCGCCTAGATTTCTATTTATACATTACAAAATGGGCATAAAAATGGGTAAACCCATGGGCCAACATACCCATACCTATTACATAATCCCAAGACCCAAAAATCCCTAAACAATGGGCCGAGATCCCGCGATATCTTCTTCGACTTGCTCTCCACCTTCCACATCCTGGCGAAGTACCAAAATAGGTCAAACATTACCAAGGAATCTCAAAACTTGGTCAAGCATAAAACAGGCCCCCAACACTCACCTGTGACCCATCCCGAGTCACTCCGGTCTGGGTAGCTTTGCTTCAAAATCATTGAGCTTGGCTCATGGTGCTTCAACTTGTTGCTGTGCCAAGGTCTCCTGCTCAGTGAACTCTTGGATAACTCTTTCGTTGATAGGTTCCTCTAAGTGTTGTTCGTCCCTAGTGACGACTTGTTCCATCTCTGCTCCTCGACCTTCAATCTCCTCAAACAGTTGGCACAATTTTTCCTGGACTGGTTGGAGCCTCTGAGTGACTTCCATGACTTTTCTCTGTTTAGTGTGAACCTTTTGTTGAGTAGTTCCTTGTTCCTGGTGATAGCACTAGGAGTCACCTTCAGATTGCATGGAAGGTAGGCCCAGTAACCATCAAGTTATATGTGAATGAAAGAGTGTTTGAAAGGGTCAGATGGAAAAGGACTCAAATGATAATGTTCTAACTCAAACAATAGGGCTAGCATGCACCAACAATTAAGGTCTTGGATAAATTCTATCAGTAGTTTGGGAGTAAGTATGAACAGAGGGAAGACTTGAGTGAGATTAGTGTAGGGATTGCTGCAAACATTAGGTCTACAAAAGTCTAAGGAAGAAAGTTTCTAATCACAAGATATTCTTGACATTAGAAACTAAAGAAGCTAAATAAACATATGATAATATACCGGTCAAATATCCACCATAACATCACCACAATAATTCATGTGAATCATTCAAAGCATGAACATTTAGCATTAGAAGCAAATAGACTGAAAGAGAAGTTGATTTCTATTATCCAAAAATTCTTAAGTCCAGTACATCACTAGATCATAGTCACTTCATCAAAATATTACAAGTAAAAGGGAGGCTTTCTCAACCATCTGAACATGCTAAAGAAATTGATCTATCTATTTATAACAAGAAAGGAAGGAAACAACTGGAGGTATGAGTTGGCTTGTTTCCCTTGAAAATCTCTAAACATTTATTTGTTCTAACAACTAGAATAACAGCCTATGCTATAAAATAGGGAAATGTTGGTGACTAATCCAATCATGCTTCTAACTTCTTTGATCCTCTTTTTCTACTCAACTTCTGTTTTTCCATGTGTCCCTTTGGATCCTGTAGTTGTCTTCAAAATGCCAGCTTCTACTTCTGTAACTTTCTCCATCATCAACTTATCCAAAAAGATGTTGGCCTAGTCCTCCTAGATACTTGGTGTTTGCTGGAAATTTCTTTGGGTAGCAACTCTGGGTAGTGCACTGTAAAATAGAATAAGGAGAGAAGGTAGCGCCATGGTGCTACATATATGTGCCAACATTGGTCCTCTGTTGAAATATTGGATAACACCTATAGGTAGCGCCCCTGTGTTGTGCCTGTGTGTAAACCTTCTCCCTGCCAAATATTATGTAGAACCTGTGGGTAGCACCATTGTGTTGCACCCGTATGCTGATTATATTCTCTATGGAATATTATGTAGCACCTTTATGTAATTTCACTTACGCTACATATCTTACAGGTTTGGGTAGCATTGCCAAAATGCAGTGCCTTTGAATCTTGGATATGTTGATACTAAGAGGGGGGTGAATTAGTATCAAGTACAATTTAAAACCTTTTTCAACTTATAATTAAACCATTCAATTATATTCAATGAGAAATGAACAATAGTATAAGAGTTACACCAATACACCACAATATACC
>ML786378.1:312147-326133 GCA_009831015.1 Picea engelmannii | reverse complement strand
AGCATGATGTATACTATCCATCCATGGGTGTTGTATCTTCATTTTCATTTTCCTTCATGTCCAAATAACTTCATCAATCTTCTGGTCCAAAACCCATGACTAGGGTTGACATCAATGACAACAACCAATCTTCCAACAGGATATGTATAGAGCATTGTGTGTCCTTTCATGATGAAAAAACCATTCTACTTAGGTGCCTTGACCATACCATAGGTAATTCCTTTTACCACTGGGTCAAGCTATCACTTAGGAAAACTCAAAATCTATATAGCTAAACGCCTATAAGCCTGTATAGATGGAACAACTAGTATGTGCATATTGGTTAACTCTCCCAAAAAGGAACAATTCTCAAAAATGGGGATTACCATTACCAGATATTTTTCCATTTTAACACTTAGTCTCACACTCTTTCTGGTAGAAAGAGGATCTTCAATTGGCACAGGAAACTTCTTTTTCTGAGCATTGATCGGCTTCTTCTGTGTAGTTGTGCTCTCCTTAGTTGTTGGTTTATCATCCTCAATGGCAGCTTCAACCAACACCTGCAAATTCCTTTGGGCTACCTCATCTTGAAAGGTTTTTATCTCTGCCTTTAACTTCCTGTTCTTAGACTGAAAGGCCATGTTCTTTCTGTAAAGATTCTTCATTTGTTTATGAAGAGGGAGAGCCTTTCTCGCTGCAAACCTTGCCAAGTCAAGGGTATGATTGTATCCAACCATGATGTCTTCCATCTGAGCCAAGTGGACCTTGTCTTCTTCTTTAAGATGAGCTATTTCTTTCCTTGCATCTTTGAGCTTCTTGATAAGTATTTTGTAGGATTGTTAGGAGGGATAGTGGCATGCACAGTCTTAATAGGATTTTCCTCAGACTCGTCCTCCTCCTGCATGGGAAGTGTCTTGTACACATCATCAAGTTTCTCAGTGGCCTTACTTTTACCCTTCTTTCTCTACATAATGGTTTCTTCATTTCTTACCACAGGCTCCTCGAAGTGTTTCACATGGGTTTCCTCTTTTCTCTCCAAAGGTATTTTAATACCTTTACATCTCTTTACAAGGGATTCTTGTTTTCTTTCGATAGGTTCTCAATGCCTTTCTTAGAGGTCTTATCTCTCTTTTCCAAAGGTCCTTTAGCACCTTTCCCCTTCTTCTTTTGTACAAAGGTTTCTAATTTTTCCTCTACATGATTTTCAATAATTTTCCCCTTTTTCCTTTGAATAGGGATCTCTGGTAAGGACTGCTCTCTATAATCCTCCTTAGGAACTGATGACCTTGTGAAAGGTATTTTACATTTGATTTCGACTGCTAGAGGAGAAGGGGAAAACAAAAGTGTCTTCCCTCTCTTAGATGTAACTTTGGTAGAAGGATGCACCTCTTCTAACCCTGGTGGAGGAGGTGGTGAAAAATATTTATTTGGAGAAGGACAAACTTCCTCCTCAACTTCAATGACATGTGTTTTTACCTTTGACACTTGAACAGGGGCTCTTCCCTTTCTCTTCCTATTGGTTCCTACTTTGGTATCACTGGTAGGTGACAAATAGCTTGCCCTCTGTGATTGAGGAGTGGGTGCTAGATCCAAATTAAAATGAGAGGTAAACAAAAAATGCTCCCATGAAATATCTTTATTGCCCAATTCCTCAGATACTATAATTTTGATTAATCCAGAGCGGAAAAGGCTAGAATCCACATATTTTGATTTGGCCAATATCCTATCTGACATCTTACCTATACTCCTCAACAAGTAATAAGGAATATTCATCTCAACCTTACCAGTAAAATGTAGCAACAATCTTATATGGTACTGATATAATGTGTTGAATCTCCCTTCACAAGTAAAATATCTCTGTATGATCTTCAGTAGTTTGTCAAATTGTTCACTCAATTGGCTCCTTGGAATACTTTTGGACAAGTCATTGTATTGATATTCATGTTTAAAGAGATATTTTTCATAAGTTGGACTCAAAGCCATGGCTTTGAACAATCTTTCACCTATAATGGGGATCCCTGTTGCGGATGAGATGGAGGCTTCAGTCACTTCGAACTCCAAATCCACAACGTTAGGTTTCTTACCATCAAACTGCAATACAAACTATCTTGCTACCTATGGATGGCCTCTCTGCATGTTCTGACAGAAGAAGAGGCAACCTACTCTTTGAAAGGCCTCTCTTGCCATGGGTTCTGTGTTAAAAAGAAGCATGTTCATTGGTTTTGTCCTAACTATCTTGCCTCCTTTATGTGCCTTCTTCGATTTAGGGGTCTCCATGACTCAGACAGAGGGTTGTCTAACAGTTTGGTAATTCTCAGGAGACTTTGAATGGGGTTTCAAGTATGAAAGGTTGACCCTATACAACTGAGTAAAACGTTTAATTTTGAGATGAAAGGAGGTAGGGGAAGCAATGAGAGGTTAAGAAGAACCTCTGGTTACCGCAGTGCATATGCAGAGGATAGACTAGTCTAAAGCTTGCAACTTCAAGAGCTAAGGTAGACAACAAAACTCTGAATCACATACAGGCCATGAGGTTTATAGGTCTGAAAAAGAGAGGAGATGAGGCTATCATACAAAGATGAATTGTTTACTGTTGTGCAAACTCAGCAAAACAAAAACCCGATCACAAATTTCCTCTAAGGATTAATACACAGAGGAGGTAACAGTGGATACCTGCGTAGTAGACACCTGTTGATCTCTTCAACACAATCATAGTATAAAAATGAGGAAACTTTATCCTTGGAATATCGCGTAGTAGTAAGATTTGGTTGACATGTGGTCACCTGATTAGAGATGGTGAATTCATGCAGTGCAATACTGTTGTGTTTTCAAAATTAGAAATCGTTATCCAGGAACATAAATGCAATATCTTTTGAAGAATCTTTAACCGACTTCTGGTGCTGAAAACAAGGGATATGGTATCGGTTGTGGAAATCATGACTTGGGATGGTGGTATGATAAACGTGATGAGTGCTATGGAACTTCCTGATGAGTAGGTAATGCTTCCAATTCAAAAATATGATTAGATACGTAAGCGAGGACAATGAGGCATGTTTGTGAGGTCATGAGTGAGGAGAGAGGTGGGTCACATCAGCTTGATCATGGGATATCAACCTAGGGGCAAATCATGAAAGGGACCAAGAATAATAAACCATGAGCTAAAAGGATTCAAGGAGCAAAAATCAAATTTAGGATCAAAACATGAGCTATGACTCAAAATTTTAGTCATCCAAGGGGTCCTATCAAACATAACTTTAAAGGGATGAAAAAACTACTTTTTTATTTAAAAAAATTAAAATCTAAGGATTTAAAAAAGATAAAAACAAACTAAAAGACCCAAGTCAATTTAGTGTGATAACATTAGTTCCACAGGGGATGGCATGTCCCCTATGGGCTGTCAAGAATGAGTAGATTCAGTGCCTTATCCTAGGGCTATGGAGTCAGCTTATTGAAACAAAAATAAAAAAGGAAATGATATTTACAATGACATGAAGAGCCACTAAAGGCTTAAGAAAAGTACTTTTTCAGAAAATTCCCATTGACAAGGTCACCGAAAACCACTTCATCCTCCATATTCTTCAACTTGAAAGTGTTATTATAAAATACCTCTGAGATTTTGAAAGGGCTGACCCATAAAGCTTCAAATTTACCGTTCTTGCCTTTATCTTGTCTCAATGCATCTCACTTGAGCACCAGCTCGCCCAGTCGAAAATCCTCTTTGTTCACCTTCTTTTCGAATGCCTTCTTGATCTTCAATTGATGATCATATGCCTTATCTACAAGTTGTTCCCAAGTCTACTGCACTTCAACATTTACTGAATCCTCCTGATCATATGATCTGGCTGCCCTTGATAATCCTGTAAGAATTTTTCTATAGGCAAGGCAAGCTGAGAAGGGAAAATGGCCTCAACTCCATACATCAACTGGAAAGGAGAAATACCCAAGGCCCTTTTCACTATCACTCTATTAGCCCATAAATAAAATTTGAGTTTCAAATCCCATGCCTTTTTGTTATTCTCTAACATCTTTTTAATGATATTTATAATGCTTTTGTTTGAGGATTCCACAAGCCCATTTCCTTGCGGATAGTAAGGGGTAGAATGAATCAAAGTGATCCCAAACTGTTCATAGAACTGAATGAATGGTTCAGCCTTGAATGATGCAACATTATTAGTGATGATTCTATTTGGACAGCGAAACCTCACCATAATCTCTTCAAGGAAACCAATGATCACTTTATGGGAAACATTCCTGGTAGAAATAGCCTCTATCCACTTAGTAAAGTAATATGTAGCAGTCAAGATCCATCTATGTTGGCCACTGGAAGTGGGATGGATTTCCCTGATAAACTCAAGGCCCCATTGTTGGAAGGTTCCTCAGGCTGCCACATGTTTCAATGGAAAAGACTTAAGATTCTTCTTTCTGAAAAAATTCTGACACTTAGCATAGGCTCGGATCTTAGCACAAACATCTATGAACAAATTGGGCCAGAAGTACCTAGCTATGAGGATATTGTAGGTCGTGGTTTTCCAATAATGATGCCCCCCACATAAACTGTCGTGAAAATCAGACATAATCCTTTGGGCTTCTTGGGGATCTAGGCATCTCAAAAGAACTCCCAATGGATCCTTCCAATACAAAATTTTATCAACAAAATAGTACCTTATTGATTTGAGTTTTAAGGCCCTCACCTTGTTCCTTTCCATACCACTTGGGGGCTGTAAATTTTGCAGAAAAAATATAATGTCTTTGTACTAGCTGCAATCTTCCAATGTAGAAATGACTTGAGGGCCTTTATCATTCATCTCATCCTATTGATTTTCTGAACATGAGTGAATGAAATTCACCCCCAGTGCTGAGCAATTTGATTCAGCCAAGAGCTTGGCCAAACCCTGGCCTTTAACCAATTTTTTGGGCCTAATCTCCAAATCAAATTCAAGTAGTTTAGCAATCCACTTGCCGCATTTTCCATCAATATTAGGCTGAATAAGAATTTCTCTTACAACAGCTGATGGAACATAAGCAATAACTCTTGAATGCATCACATAAACTCTGAAAGAATTAATATCTTTAACCAGTGCATAGGATTTCTTGTCCATAATGTCATACTTTAGTTCTGCAACTCTTAATTCCATACTGAAAAAGGCAATGGGTTGCTCTAAGCCTTCAACATTCTTCTGCAATAGGACTACTACTACTGTATCAAAAGAGGCAAAAGAAAAAATAAGAAAGTCCTTGGAGTAGTCGGGGCTGACAAGAACCGGTGCTTCTATCAAGGATTTCTTTATTTTATCAAAAGAATCATGAGCCTCATCATTCCATTTGATTTCACTATCCTTCCTCAGCATGGTTGTGATATACTTAACTAACTCAACAAAATTTGACACAAATCTTCTAAAAAAGTTGATTTTTCCCAGAAAAGATTGTACCTCTTTTTTATATCTAGGCAGTGACAAAGTTTGTATAGCCTCAACCCTGCTGGAATCAATCCTTACCCCTTTAGATGACCTGATATGCCCCAATAAGTTTCCTTATTTCGTGGCAAACAATGATTTTTTTGTATTCAAAGAGAGGCCGATTTTTTTGCATTTCAAGAAAACCTTTCTTAAATGATCACAATGTTCCTTATAAGACTGAGAATACATAGTTATGTCATCCAAATAGATAACAAAAAACTTATCCTTTTACCCAATAAATGCTATGTCCATAACTCGCTGAAAAGTTTCACCTACGTTCATCAAACCAAAGGGAATCTTAGCGTACATAAATGTCCCCCAAGGAGTGGTGAAGGTTGTCTTCTCCCTGTCTTCTGAAAAAATAGATACTTGATTGTATCTAGATAATCCATCAACCATAGACATCCTGGCTTCTCTTGTTACCTTCTGTAATATGTGCTCCATCTTGGGTAAAGGATAATTATCCTTATTTGAGCTTCTGTTCAGATTTCAGAAATCAACACAAAGTCTGATTTCCCAATTCTTTTTTCTTATTAGGACCAAATTGGCTACCCATTCGGAATACCTCAAAGGAATGATAATTTTTTCATATAAAATCTTCTTAACTTCTTTCTCCATGGCAGGCAACAACATAGGATTGATTTGCCTCAAATTTTGCCTAAAAGGTTTGGTGTTTTCTTTTAATGGGATATTGTGCTCTATTATGCTTGTGTCATAAGTTCTGAGATCTTCATAAATCCAAGCGAATACATTAGAAAATTCTTTCAACAACTTAGTGTATTCTTCCCTCTTCTTCTCTGATAGGTTGCTTGACAGTTTGACGTGTTTTGGATCCTTTTTAGTGCCCACATTGCACTCAGTGATATCAACATCATCAGTGGATACCTTCCCTTTCAATGCCACATCATTCCCATCAAATAATCTTTCCAAAGGAACTAGTCCCTTTGGTATATGATTGCTGGGCAGATGCACAATATGATGATTAGCAGTTGTATTGAGGAAAACATCAGCATGAGGAGTGATTTCTGGATCATGATCCTGATCAATGTGCAATGCAGAAAATTCATCAACAGCCTCAAGAAAATTTTTAAGTTCTAAATCATCTTCAAACACCTTCCAATATTTAACATTGTCTGGTATAGAAGGCTTGTATTTGAATTCTACATCATACTTGATTTTTTGTGGTATAGGAATTCTGAAGTTGCTTGTTGATACAGCCAAAGAATCAACCACACTATTATTTTCTCTAGCAATGAATGATATATTAAAAGTAGAGAAAACACTATCCACTAAATCCCATACTTCATTTCTGTAAGATCTAAGCCTAAGATGCTTTGTTTGATAAATATTTTTAATCTGGTGGACTATCAATTCAGCATCCCCAAATACTGACAACTCCTCTATCCCCATGTTTTTTTCTTCCCTCAAACCCAGTACAAGAGCCTCATACTCTACCACATTATTAGTAGTCTCAAATTCTATCTTATATGACAAAGATATAGTTTCTTGAGTTGGTGAGATAAATATCACCCTAGCACCAGCACCTTCCTTGGAAGAGACTCCATCAAATAATATCTTCCAGACATAAGTATTTAGAGGAGGCTCTTTAGAAAATTTGATGGACTTTTTTCTTATTTCTAAAGGGGCTTCCAGGGCATCTGTGAGCTACAAAATACTAGATCCCAAATTTGTATCAAAAGAAAAAACAGGCTGATGGTGGGTTTTTCTTCATCACTAATGATGTAAGCCAATTGAGCTTCCCTGTAAATTCTTTTATGCTCTCCCCCAAAAACAGGAATAGTAGCATAAGAGAGATCCATTTACAAGGTTCCCCTAAGTCTTTTTATCCAGGATCTTGATAAGAGCATACCAAACTTGGGGGGAACATCAACAACTACGATATCCATAAGTATACTCTTCATGGGCAGCTAAAATAAGGTCACCACCATATCCTTAATGACTCCAATACATTTGACTTTTCTCGAGTCAAAAGAATATAAATCATGATAGGTCTTTGTGAATTCTAACCCAATTTCATCCATAACAGATTTTGGCATAAGATTGTGGGATGCCCCTGAATCCATGAGACAATTGTGTAGCACCTTATCATGTATATTCAGTGAAGTATAAAAAGGTGGGGATGAGTCATCTCTGTCTTCTATCAAAGGACCTAAAATCACTGCTGGTTTTTCATCTTGTAGATTTATGGAATCAGTGTCATTTGGAGATGATTCTGGTTGTAACATTTTGGATAAATATTTTTTTAAATCCTCATTTTTTATCAATTCCAAAAAAGGTACATGGATATTTATTTTCTAGATCTCATTCTCAAAACTAGAGGAAGGGGAAGGCTTCAATGTCTCTTTGGTTTCAGGAGGAGGATCTCTGATCAGAACTTGTGGGTTTTGAGAGTCGTTTTCCTCTTCTTTCTCTCCGTTGTTTAACTCATTAATTTGAATATCCATTAAATATTTCTCATAAGAGGATTGATTCAAGCATGGGGATGGGGAAGTATCACCTAAACAGTGAATCTCAGGATCAACTTCAACCTCCTCTTCTTCTTCATCTACCACTAAATTATTTTGCAAAGGAGCTTATACCCTCTGATCATCTCTCTCTCTGTTTCTAGGAAGTATTTGGGAAGCATTGTTGGGTCTTCTGAAATTACCTTTGTTATCATTGTTTTGAGCATTTCTATATGTCTTTTTCCCTTCTGATTTTAATTTTTCAATTTCAGTGGAGAGAGATTTTACTAATTTGGTCAGCTCATCTACTTGAGAATGGACAACAGAGGAATCAGAAGTTGAAGCTTCAACTTTTTTTTTCCCCTATCCTTATCGGATTTTCCCTTGGGTTTATCTGATGCCACTATGTTGGATTATACCTCTAAGGAAACATCTTGCATATGAACCAAAGAACCACTACTACATATGGGCAGATTTTTCCACGAAAATTTTCCACGCTTCCACTAGTTTCATCATTTTTTTAAAGAGGGCGGGATTTTCGTGGATATTGCCATGCAAGTTCGTCGCAATATCCACAAAAATATTAATTTAACCTAGTCGGTATTTTCATCGCTATAGTGACGAATTTTTGTGGCAATAGCGATGAAAATTTTGCCTATTTCATTGGTCAGTGTCAACGGCTAGTTGACTATTTTATCTATATATAAGTGACTTTAAGAGACTTTGTGACACAATTGCTATAGTTGTGACACTGTTCTTGGATTTTGTTTGAGCTATTTATTTTTTATGTCACCCACCGGTTGAAAAAATCCAATTCTTGATCTACATAGCTAAGATTTTGAACTTGCAAGGTTAGTATGTTATTTTTTATTGATGTACTCATTTAACTTGTAATTTTTTTTCAAATGTCCAATTTTCATTTAGCTTGTTTTTTCCTTGATAATATATTATAATATGTGTAGTCCCATATTTCATGTCTTTGGTTTTTGCATCTAGTTAGTATATTCTATGGAAAAGGGTATGTGGATTCCATAATATTCTAGGTTTATGGAATACACATACCCTTTTCCCTTCAATTGTAGCTATAATCTCTCTCTTTTCATTGATAAAGATATGGAATTGCTCTTGAAACTCAACCCTGATCGGTGAAATGATAGTAATTGATTTTTATATTCCCTGCTTTAGCAGGGACTAATAATATACATAAACACTAACCCTAAACTTATGTTAGGTATATATGTTGTTATTATATAAAGAAAACATTTGTACACATATGACCTTATTATAAAGATGTTATCTATGTCGTCATGATGTTGATCCTCTACACATATGATCACCTTATTATAAAGATGTTGACCTTATTATAAATATGTAGGTCACTATAAATAAACATATCATAATCGAAAGGAGTAGCCAAAATATAAAAAATTGACAACTTAATGTTTGGTATGGTGCAGGTAAGACAATTACTTGTTAAGACAAGGATTTGTCACGATAAACGAAAATGACAGGAAGCTTGCTCAGTTAAGAGCGGAATAAGAATTAGAGGCGAGGGGCGATGGAAAATGTTATTTCCCTTGCCATGATTGCAGAGGCTTGAAAAATAGAAGACTTCTAATAACAACAGCCCAAATACATTGTAGGGAGAAGGGGCACGCCGAAGGGGGTTATGAATATCATCCCTTGGTAAGAGGTTTCATTATTTAATTTATTCTCTGTAATAACCAGTATGTCATGAATTTTAGTAATATTTCTCATCGAGATTTTTATATTTTATATACACACTACCTTTTCTATGTTGTTTTTCAATATATAGACAATGCCCCCAAAGTGTCGACCTCCAAAGAGTTATTTGCCAAGTACTAGCAAAAATACTAGTTTACATGGAGATGAACCTCGAGATCAGAATATTGAAGTTGTTGATCTAGTTATTAATGATGATATGGATGGAGATAACGTTAGTGATTCAAATCAGGAAGATGAGATACATAGATTGATCCAATACACATTTTCTCCAATGGATGAGGACAACCAGGATGATAGTCATGATGTTGATCCCTACTCGAGAAGTCACGTCAACCTCTTTATGAAGGCTCAACAACAAATCTTTTATCTGCTATATTGTTGTTGGTGAACCTGAAGGTTTTGAATGGTTTATCAAACAAATGTCTCACACAGATACTAAGGTATTTAATTTGTTAATTATTTATGCCTACATGTTCAAAAATACTTAAAAGGTTCAATTTTTTCCTATATTGGTATTGTTTTCTAACTTGTAAATTAGTATACTGGATGATATATTGATGATTAATATTGTTTACATTGACTTATTGTTTAGAATTTTGTATATTTTTAGGTGATGTTCTATTACCGACATCAAATATTTTTCCACGCACATATCGAGAAATATTTGTGATTATGAAAGAAATTGGAATGACTATCAGGCTATTGATGCATGTCCTAATGATCATATCATATATTATGGACAATATGCATTAGAAAATGAATGCCGAGGATGTCAAATAAATATATATAGAACCGATAAAGCATAAAAGAAGGTGTCTCACAAAGTTATTTGTTATATTATGATAATTCCATGTTTCTAGTGGTTGTTCAGGTGCCAAAGTATAGCACAGTTTATGGATTTCCATGCAAAGAACAGAAGTCGAGAAAATGTTCTTTGAATGCCTACAGATGTTTCTGGATTGAACTACATCGAAGAAAAATGACCAATTTTTAAAGAAGAACCTTGTAATGTTAGACTTTTGTTGGCAACTGATGGTGTCAATCCATTTGGAGAGCTTCGTTCTACGTACTCAGTGTGGTCTGTTTTTGTTATAAACAATAACCTTCCTCCTTGGATGTTGATCAAGAGAGAGAACACAATGTTGGTAATGATTGTTCCAGGTATTTAATTATCTTTTATTTACTTTAAAGCATGACAAAATATTTCATTTCTTTGTTTCGTGCATGGTAATTATTTATTTTATATATCACAACATCTAGATAAGTATAATTAATCATGCAGTTTGTTGAACCAATCAGGTAGGTACCACGTTAAATTAATGAACGTATATATTGAGCCTCTCATCGACATGTTGTTGAAGTTATGGGTTGGAATCACTATGTATGAAATCTCTATACCAATAGGGCAAAGACGATTTCAATTCCATGGAATACTATCATGGACAATTCATGATGCTCTCGTGTTAACACATTTTTGTGGTATATTGTTACTTTATTTTGTGATTTAATATTATATATCTTTTTTGAAAAAATCATGCATTATTTTAAATTGTAAATCTAATTTGACGCTACATTTATTCATATATCTTGTAGGTCTTCAAACAAAGGGTAAATTTGCATGCCCAATTTGTGGTCCTAGGATAAAATCTCATCTTTCAAGGAGTTTAGAAAAGGAGGTGTTTGATGAGTATAGTCACTTTTCGCCTAAGAACCATAGTTATCGAACTACAGACAAAGCAAAGTTCAATGGTAAAGAAGAAAATGGAAAAAAACCACAAAGAATGAGACCTCGCCTATGGAAGTTGGAATATATTAGATATCGTCAAGGTACGCAAATTATTTATGTATGACCTATTATATAAATCTTTGGTTAATTTCATTAGTATTAATTTCATTTTGTCCCATTAATTAGTGCTAATTTCAATTTGCTGATGTTTCACGAATGTCGTTAAGGCACGAATGGGCTTCCACGAGGAATGAAAAGTTACCCGATGCAATTTAGTAGATTGCCATACTATGAGCACCTACAAATAGTTCATTTGTTTGACACAATCCATATCGGGAAGAACATAACATAATTGTTATGGCAAATATTAGATGGAAGTACTGACAAAGAGAGAATTGGAAATATTTGTTGTGACATCCGAGAAGCTAATCACACCTTGCAAAGTGTTATTATTAATTCTAATGGAGATGATCTTGAACAAAATACTAGTCTTCCCCGGTTATTGATGGAGCAACATAGCAATATTGTAAAAGAGGTCATTCGAAAAATTAGGTTTCCGACATGGGTTTTTGTCGAACATACATAATATCTTAACTAAAAGAGGTGATTTTGGTGGGGTTAAAACACATGACTAGCATACATTCATTAAGGTAATTAGTAGGTTATAATATATTTGCTTATTGGTATGCATTTTTTGGAAACAAATAATAATTATTTGTTTTTTGTTACAGTATGTTCTACCTTTATCTCTCCCATACGACTTTGACAACAACATAAAACAAATTACTTATGTACTTGGTAGATACATGAGGTAAGTATTGTTTTATAAGGAAAATGTACTTCATATGTGATTTGTATTGGAACTTGTTGACATATTATCTTTTATCTGCAAATTTATGTTTGCCTTGTTATTATTTTATTGCAGCGACATTTGTAGGTGGCTATCATCAAAAGAAATCCATAAAGAAGATATAAGGTATTGGAAGAGAGAAATTCCTTGACTAATGTGTCAAATGCAACAATATCTACCTCCAACATTTTTCAATGCACAAGAGCACTACCTCATACACCAAGTTGAGGAGATTGAATTATGTGGACCAGTACACACTAGGTCGATGTGGATGGTGGAGAAATAGTTGAAGTCACTTAAGGCTTTTGTTAGACAAAGAGCACGTCTGGAGGGATCTATGGTTGAGGGATATATGGTATATCAATGCATGGTGTATATTAGTCAATATCTACCTAAATTAGCAGAAAATATGAATGTTCCTTGCATTTGGCATCTCAACTTCATCAACAAATTTGAAGGGGAGGTCTTATTGGAGAAAGGTAAAATGAGCATTGTGAAAGGTAATTATTAGATGTTGACATAGATTTAATATATTACACAACTATTAAATTATTCATTTATTAACAATAACTAATTAACGATATTAAATTTTTATGCTATCATATAGTTTCTCGAGAGTGGGATGCTTTACATTAATACATTGCAAACAACCTTGATTGGATGGAGAATTGGATAGAATATACTGAAGAATACTTCGGTAGGTTATCATGGGAAGGGTTGAGTAAGATGATTAAAACAATGCATCGTCATCGAGATCAAATTCCTGATCTTACATCAAGGGAAGTTGATTTAGCCTTTGGTTTAAAAGATAAATAGGCAAGTTAAATTTTTTACCCACATTTTCCTAGGTTTTTCCCAATTTTTCAATGTATTTGGTTTGTTTAATTATTGAAATGTATATTTAGTAAGTCCTATATAAGGATTATTAATTCGCAATTTATTTTTTACTTTTTTTCCATGTTGTAGTTGAAACATCACAAGGCTATGTGGTGTAATGGCGTAAATTTTGTATCAAAATGTTGGATGATAAGATGAAAACCTCATATTGTGGGATAGCTGTAGTGTTTAAGGTCACCAACATTTCCTCTATAAGTGACAAAAATCTGGAAGAAACTGAAAATAGGTACTATGGCAATTTGGAGGATATAATTGAGTGTGATTTTAATTCCTTCAAAACAGTTTTGTTTGAGGTTAAATGGTACAGGCTACGGATGCATGAACGTGATCTTGAAAGAAATGTTATTGAGCATGATAATGGATTTACCATGGTTAATACAAGGGCATTTGAACTGGGTACAAAACCTTATGTTCTTTCAAGTCAATGTGAGCAAGTATTTTACTCAGAGGTACCTGGTAAAGTAGGTTGCTCATACGTTGTTAGATATGATCCAAGAGGAAGACCAGTAAAGTAAAATCATGTAGCCGATGATGAATATAATAATGAGGAAGAAGATCATGATTATGAAGATCAAGAGAAGGTGGCTCATGTAGTCGATGTGTCAGACGAAGAAGTTGAAGAGGTTGATCATCCAAATGTAGGAGACAACGATCTCATTGATGATATCAATAACTATAGTAGAGAAAATGATGTTGATGATACAGATCCTGATACATATGTTGAACTTGATGAAGAAGAAGATGACTGATATTTAATTTTTGAAAAGAAGAGGTATGTTTTTATATCTTTAATATGATCTTTATATGTTTTTATTTTGTATGATATAGTATATGATACATGTTATTTATAATTTCAAAATAGTTAAT
>ML786378.1:293875-311362 GCA_009831015.1 Picea engelmannii | reverse complement strand
GGTAGACAAACCATTTTATAGAGAATTGTTCCATTTCAGTCAACTCTTAGTATCCTAGAATAGTACCTCTTTAGGTGAAGAATAAGGAAGGAATGACCACCACTTATGCATTTAGATTTTTAATTAATCAATTTTGTTATATCCTCTAAACTAGAAGAGTCGACTGACACTTCCTTGTATAACTTCTTAATGAATCCTTTTCAAACTCAAGGAAGAGATTTGCATTGGGAGCATAATGTGGAAGGGTCAGTTGACCCTTGTATATATAATTGTTTCATTCTAGTCAAATCTCCATCTCGTAGAATGACATTTATTTAGGGGAATAATAAAGAAGGTTTGATTTCCCCTTTCGCATTCAATCTTTTTAATCAATCCTTTTCCCTTATTTGACCTAGTCTACAAGGGTTGATAAACTCTTCCTTGTATAAATTTTCAATGAATCATTTTCAAACTAATAGAAGAGGTATGTGCTAGGGGCATAATGTGCAAGTGCCAATCAACCTTTATCTAATGATAATTGTTCCATTTCAAGCAACTCTTTGTCTCATAGAATGGTATATCACTAGGTCAGGAACAAGGAAGGGTTGGTCACAACTTACCGATTCATATTTCCAATTAATCTTTTTTGTTATTTTTCCTACTATGTAAGGGTTGATCGAACCTTGTATAAATTTTCAATGAAGCCTTTCAAACTCATAAAAGAGGCTTTCACTAGGACATAATGTGGAAGTGTCACCTAATTCTTCTTGATATAATTGTTATATTCCAATACACTCTACATCTCATTGAATGCTATATATTTAACGATAGAAGAATTAGGTCACTTATGATTATGTGACTTATGTCGCCTAATCATACCAATGATGTACTTAGGTAAACTAATTCCAAACCACCAATGATGGTTTGAAGGAAGCGCCTTCACGGAATCTAGTCTCTGTAAATATAACAAAGATTAGGCATCGAGTATAAAGGATCAAATTGATCCATGAAATTATTAATAATTTTTATGTTTCTTAGCTTATATGATTTGACTATAAATAATGTAACAATATTTATTAGTTTATTTGATATGGATAATGCAATGATATTTCTTCTGAATTATTTGTATTAAATCCAATGCAATTTGTGTTGATTTATTTATTAATAAATAAATAAATACTTGGAAATATTATTTAATTTTAAGTTATGGGGTGATATTTTCATGACATTATTTATAGTTTGGTTGGAAAAATGTTATTTAAAATGTATTTCAAAAAATATATAGTGATATTGGTGGTAAAATTGTACCAACATATAAAAATTTCAACCCTAAAAAAGGTAGTTGGAGTGATAAACTAACTTTAAAAGAGTGTTAGTTTTAAGATTGATTTCAATGGTTTGTTTGCAATAGTATTGGAGTTTTAGGCCATGGTTCAAAAAAGGTTCAAAAAAGGTTCAAATTACCATACCCACTATACCAACTATCCTTTACGACCATTTACACAAGCATCCTTTGACACACTACAACCCCTGAATAAAGAAATCCCTTAACATATCAATATCCTTAACCATTATGACCATGTTCACATTAGACTTTCTAACACTTATGATCATATTTAATATAATCATACCTAACCAATAAGACACTAGTATACCCATTAACTATTATGACCACTCACATAATCACCCCTTAGCACACTATGACCCCAAACAAGATAACCCCTCAAAACTGCACCAACCCTCTTACACAACCACCCCCGACACATTTTGACCCTGAAGGCACTCATCCTCCTCCAATCTCATTGAAAATATAAAAAATATTGATATTTGTTGACCATAATGTACCACTATTGATAATATTGTAAGACATTATCGATCATGGTTCGCCATATTAGCCACATTGACTCACCAAAACCTATCATGTTTTTCCCACAAAAATTGTGCCCACTTATCTACTATCTATTTAACCATTATCTTGATAATTCCATCACATACAAACCTACTAAACCAATAATCTTGATAAATGATTAACCCTACACCCTCGTTAACCATATGGACCAATTTTGGAAATTGTTGACCATGGTGGATGATAGTTGATCATGGTTCACTAGATTAATTACATTAATGACGCAAGACGGCCACCCAGGGCACGTCTTCTCTCACCAGGACCTTCTCTTCCCTAGGCCCGAAGAACAACAGAGGTTCTTCAAATCCCTTATCGGGACCTTTCTGCACCCATAGAATATTCTCCGTACGATCCCCCTTCCTTCTATCGGGAAATCGAAATTCGCGTGCTCGCGATTCCTGAACTCACGGGATCGGTCTTATAAATCCCTGAATCCCGATGGCATATCCACATCACACCTTCCTCTTCTCTTATTGGGAGATTCCTTATCGGGAAATCGGAACTTACGATGTCGTAAGTTACTTACCTCTCGTATCCCCGATTCTCGAACTCCGATGGCACCTTCTGCACCCTTTAGCCCCCCAGGCTAACTCTTTCACATGTGACCTACTGGTCCCCGGGATTGTGTCCTTCCCCACTTATAGGGATTTCGGAGTTCGCGAGTTTGAATGCCAAGAACTCGTTCTCCTGGAATCTTCGATCCCCGATGCCCGATGCCATCTGTCCTCTCCTCAAGACAGGGCTCAATCCTCCGACACCTGTCCTCCACTGAAAGCTATGAATGTGGGGCCATCGCGTTTCGGGACTTCGCGAATCCTCCTTTCGTGAGCTTCTCGTCACCGAGAACCCCGAAATGCCGAACCCCGACTCCTGCAGATCCTTTGACACGTGCCCTTCAGTTCAACGGCTCTAGTCAACTCGGGAAATCGCGGATCGCGATTTCGTTGTGCTCAGGTCCCACGACACTGGAAACCCCGATGCCCCGAACGCCGACTCGTTAGGATCTCTCTCCACGTGTCCTTCAGATCAACGGCTCTGATCAACTCGGGAAATCGCGGATCGCGATTTCTCAATGCATAAATCACTTGTCACCAGGATCCCGATATCCCGATGGAAAAAATGCCGACGGCGCCTGATCTTTGGCCACTTGTCCCTGCAGATGGACGGCTCAGCTTCCTCCTCGGGATTTCGAGAATTTCGATGCCCCGACGCCTTGTCCTCTTGGCTCGCGATTCTCCGATCGTCGATTTGCCAATGGGAAACCTCCCTGTCGGTCCTCCTCAATGGCACTAGATGATTGCCACGTGTCCCTCAAAAGGATGATCCTGATTACGTCGGGATTTCGAGACTCCTCCTGTCCTGATCCTAATGTCCTCGGGAATTCCGATTTCCCGATGCGTCAAACGCCGATGACGCTCGATCATCTGACACCTGTCCCTCAGATGGATGGTCCAGATCTTATCGCTGTTTCGAGACCTGAGTGGTCCCGATGCCTAGTGCCTCGGATCTCCAGAACGGATGATCTCGTGACACATGTCCCCCCTGGAAATCAATGGCTCCCTTAGTTTCGGGAAATCGCAACTCGCGATTTCAATGGACATGAATATCTTGCCTCGTTAAATGCCAAAGCTCGATATGTCGATATCCGATGGCCGGTTCCCCTCTGCGCTTTTGGTCTAATGCCTGCGCAACTTTGCCTCGATCTGATGGTCAGCGGGATTTCGCGATCTTCCGACGCGAATCCTATCCGTTGATCCACCTCCTTGGAGAATTTCCCCCCTCCAAAGCTTCTCTCGGTCCGAGATCCTCCTGGGTATGTTCCCACCGTAACAAGAAGGAACTACCCCTCCTGAGCTTCAGCGAATACTCATACCCCTTGGGGGATTTCATCTTCCTTCTCCCTTTGATGGAAAATAGGGACGCCTCCTGCTATCCTTCTGCTCAAGCGAACATCTCGCTAAGTCTTCTGGGTGTCCAGTAACCCAATGAAAGCTCCCTCGGTGGATGCTTCCTTCGGATGATAGAACTCACAGAGTTCTTCCTCCTGGTTATCTACGCACCCTCTCAACGCCTCCTGGCGGAGTGTCTTTGCCACATAACAACCCACAATTTCGCTATTTCTGTGCACTCACGCACTTCGCTCGACGTCCTCCAGATGGAGCTCCTCAGAATCCTCAAGGGAATTATGGTCTTCTCGAACTCACAGCAGAGTTTCTCCTTACACACACTCAATACCCTCTTGGTAGAGTTTCTACAGAACTCCTCAGAGGCTCTGTTTTCTGTCTTCAAACTCTCTTAGCAGAGTTCTCCCTCAGCACCACTGTGCATACGCTCAATGCCCACTTGGCAGAGCRCCTACAKAATCCTCAKTGATTMTGTCTGTAACTGCRTCTCAGCCACACAGCCTTGCCTCTTGAGGTGTTCAGTAACCTYAGAGATCTTCCTCCTRAGTTKTTGACTTCAGTYTGTGCCTCAGCACGTCTCTGTCTGACTCCTTACRAGTTCAGAAGTGCATCCTCTGTGCACGGCTATCAGAACCTCAGCGTTCTGTCACACCCTCCCGGTATGAAGCCTCAAAGACCCTCAACCTGAAATCAAACACACTCCCTGCAATGGTATGATAACAACACACCCACATGCAGCATATACATGGAACACACAGAGACATCCATTCAACACAGATCATGTGCAGGAAAAACTGTTGTTTGTATTAAATAATGGCAAATGCCTGTATATTTTACAAATGGTGTTCCTGAGCTCTCCCTGGCTCTTCAACTCAACCATTCCCCTTCTAAAATGAGATCCCAGATCTCTTTTACCTCAGGGCTCTTAGCGCTTCCCTCCAAGGTTTACCTACTCTAATTAATTACAATCAATGGYTGTCTAGTCTGTTATCCAGAACTAGATCTCAGCCAATCTATATTAAATACCTATCTTATCTACAGCCTGCGCAAAGGCATGGCATTCATGGCTCACCAGCCTAAGACATTAATTTACATTGAATTCAAATTCAAAATGAGGCTGCGCCTCCCTTTCAGCCCTGAATGGGTGCGCGCTGACGTGGCTGACTGGCTGGCATGGAGAGATGCTCCTGCATCAATTAACCCACCAAAACCTAGGTCACTCACCCATGAACATTGTACCCAATTATCCATTAATCCATGATTGTGTGTCATGATAATCCCATTACTTACAAACCTCCTAATGCAATAATCCTTTCCACCCATCAACCCTTGACTCTCATTTACCATATTAACCACCATTTATCATGGTTTATCATCATTTACGATTGTCAATATAATTCACGATGGTGGACCATAGTTGATCCTAGTTCACCATATTAATTGCATTGACCCACCAAACCCCAGTCTCCTTTCCAATGAATTTCATGCCCACTTATCCACTCATCACTAACCACATTAGTCAATGATATCATCACCCACAAATTTCCTATCCTAATAAATCAATCAACCCATCAACCTTATACCCTCATTGACCATATGGATCACTATAGCTATCATTCAACATGATTAACCTTTAATGATCATCTTGACTATAGACCATATGTGTCATGGTTCAACATATTAACCACATTTACTAACTAACACCTAGCTTGCTCACCCAAAAGCATCCATTGATTGCTTAGCTCGATATTCACATCACCCACAAACCTACTAACATAATAACCCCATTAACCCATCAACCCTCCATTCTCATTAACCATATGGATGACTATCAACTTCCATTGACTATTGTTGACTGTGGTTAACCTCTATTGACAATATTAAATTTTTATATAATCCCATGAACCACAAACCTCCTAAGATAATAACCCCTTTAACCCGTTAACTCTTGACCCTCATTTACCATAAGGACCACCATTTATTGTGGTTGACCATCATTTACCACTACCAACCCTATTGACCATGGTGCACCATAATTGGACGTCATTTTTCACCATATTAATCACATTGACCCAACAACCCCTAGCCTTATACTCAAGCACAAACATTACACTTTGTTTTATCTACTAATGCATTGACCACATAGTTTGATAACTCCATCACCTAGAAACCTACTAGTCCAATAATGCCATTAACTCATTAACCCTCCACCTTCATTGACCATATGGATAATTGTTGACCATGGTTGACCCTAGTTAATCTCTCTTAACTGTATTGACTATATTTACTATATAGACTAATACTAAATTTATTAACCCACCAATACCTATCCCACTCCCTCATAAACACTACTTTCACTTATCCACTAATCCAATGAACATGTATCCCAATAATCCCATCACCTTGTTGGCAGCCCAACATATTTTTAACTTTTTATATCAATTAAATGATCTATGTAGTTTCCTAACTAGGGGTTATACTTTTTTTCTGTTCTTCATAAGAATTTTTCGAAATGATATTTGTAAGTTGTCCCTTTTCCCTATTTTTTTTTCATGCTTCGTCATGACTGAAAGCATGAAAACGAAGCATGAAAACTTGCGACTTTGTTACCATTCTATTTGATTTTTTATTAAAGGCAAATTTTTTCTACAGTTTATTAATGAAGCCCTATTCCTTTCCATGAAGAACTATTCTCTTTGCTTCGATTCCTTGAACACCAAACATGCTTAGGGATTGATAGTTATATCAACAAAGGACCTTTTTTATTTGAGCATTGGTATGTTTTTTGTTGTTGTTTGATTCTTGGTTATATGTTTCCCCATTACTAAGTTTTTGATTTTCAATTTTCAACCTCCCAAACCATATGATCGAACCCACTTTGTCTCGCACTTATTTCCTTTTTAATGCTCTGGTCGTGGCTTGTACCTTATGAAAGTTGGCAATACGATTTGCAGTCAGCCATCATTTCCAAGACTGGTCTTGGGCTTTGCAAACCCTCTTCGCATGCATTTCAATTAACGCCCATCTTATCGTTATGAGATTTTTGCTCATACATCGTTCACTGTTGGTGTTTCTTGGGCTTGGGGTATGGCTCTAGTCTCTTCTAAAAAACACTCCCTACACACCGTGTTTGATTAATTACCCTTTCATTCAGTATGGCTCCTATTGTTAGAGTCGAACCTAATGGCATTCAAACTTTGCTCTTATATGATGATGCCAAAGAGGATCTTGAGAGTAATGGTTGGCTCGTTTTCCTCAGGAAATTCCAGGGTTTCAATCTACAAACTGCCCAGGAATTCTCTCTCTCCTTCGATGGGTGTAGAGCTAAGGTGGGTGATGTTCAACACGAGGTTACAGAGGATTTCTTGAATCAAGCTACAGGACTCCCTGCGAGCGGTCAAAGGTGGTTAAAAAATGCAATGGTGGAAGAAGTTCCCTGGACTCTTCTCTTTACATCTCAGAAGATAAAATGATGTGACAAAGGTATGCCCATATCCTTATTAAAAGCTCGATGGCACGGTCTACTTGTTGTGTTGAAATAGTTTGTCACCTGTGAAGGATGTTTTGGTCTTGTGTTTCTTTATCATTTGCGTTTTCTTATTAGTTTTATGGGGTTTCCATTGAACATGTCATATTATTTATTTAGGAGCCTTTATAAAATGCGAAAAAGGTATAGAAAGAAACGATCAGACTCAAGCCTCTTCCATCATGGCTTAGTGAAAATCTTGCTTGTGCATCAATTAGAATTGCAGAACGATAATTGGGACTCATTTTTAATCAGAAATGGCTTCTCTAATCCCAATGTTGAAGAGATCGACAAGTCTATAGTTGAAGAAACCCTAATCTACCCTACAATGCCCCTCTCACCTACCTAGGCCTATGTCTCAGCCTCCTACAACAAAACCTTACTCGATCAAAAGGTTATTAAGCAAACCCCTGGGCAAGCTACACATCTTAATGAATCTGTTAAAAGTTTAAATAAATCTACAGGCAAGATATCTAAAAGAAATCCTGATATAATTTTAAGAACAAGAGAGTCGGGAGGCTGATTTCAAGGAGGCTTCGTACCAAGTCAAACTCTCATGCGAGCTCGGTCAGCATGATCGAGGTCCATGAGAGTTCAGACTCCGAAATCGATAGGTTCCTCGTCGAAGAAAACCCTCTTTCGTTCAATCCACACCTCGATCGACCCTACAACTTTGTGGACAATTTACCTCCATATATGAAACATAATGCAGAGTTTCTTGGTATTAAATTGGGTAATGAATCTAATGTCCGTGTGGAAGATGTTCTGGTTCACAATCATGTTTGTTCCCAAGAGTCCGTCGCTTAGTCTAAGTGTGAAGTTTGTCGTTTCTGGATCGATAAATACTACACTGAAGTACCCATCCTATAGTCACGGGTTAAGGCTCCCACTGATCATATTGATGCCTTAACTAATAAAAACCATAGGCTTGAGTCTCTCTTTCAAGGAAAAGAGAAATGTATGAAGACTACATGGAATGTAATATTTAAGAATGTTGAGGCTGCAACAGCCATAGTAAATTCCAAGATTTTCTGATATGATTTGATCTTACAGTTGGAGGTATGCTCCTTTTATCTTAAAATAGGACTATTTGATAAAACTAGATTGCTTTGTTCTTTCAATAAATTGGATTTTATTTACTAAAATAACTAGCTACAGAATCTTGTTCAAAAGATTTTGTAGCCAGTTATGTTAATTCGAAATTTGCAAATTAATGGTTGAATATGTATCTAAATCTTTCTATTTTTCCTTTTACTTTCAGGATATTCAGGAGTTCATGGTTACCAATTGATCCGAGGCATCTTTGAGACTTGCTAGTCATATCTTTGATACATTTTGTATGAACAGAAATAAAATTTTGTTAGCTTTAGAGGATTTAGTATGATTTGGGTGGTTGTATCCCCCTTTTATTTTTGTAATCAATATCTGATCTCAGAAGAGGAAACAATTACATTTATGAAGGCTTTATAAACCCATTATTTTTTGTAATTAGGACATCTTGGCCTGGGGCTAGTTGTGAACAAGATTATACTCAAATTTGGACATAACAAATGTTTACATTTTTGCCTTAGCTGTTTGTAAATGTTGTTGTTGTCTATAATTTGTTTATCTTGATCATTTGATGACTGTCGATAGCTTTTGTCTTCACAGATTATTATGTTATCAAGATAGTTTTTCTTTCACAGTTCACAATTTTATGCTTTAGTTATATGAAAATAGTGAATGATCATTCAATTCGTATTATAAGTTTTACCTTATATATGTTGGTTGATTAAATGCAAGTTGTAATTGT
The DNA here is from genome assembly GCA_009831015.1 of Picea engelmannii. Lineage (NCBI taxonomy): Eukaryota > Viridiplantae > Streptophyta > Pinopsida > Pinales > Pinaceae > Picea > Picea engelmannii. The sequence continues at coordinate 302,255 of ML786378.1, read as the reverse complement.
TGGATTTATCTTATGCGTTATTACTTGCAGTCTATTATATCACAGTAATTATTTTGCATCCTATCGTTTTATCAATTAAATACACCAGTCAATGTATAGTTTGACGTTTATTCCAAACAGTGTGAAGATGCACAACAAATTTATCTCGTGGATGGACTGATGTACAATTTATACAAACAGTTGGATGCATACTCTTCAAGTGATTAATAGGTTAGTCTTTTCCTTTTTATTTGCTTGTTTATTATAGAAATTCTTATATGTAGTATAATTTTCACTGTCTACATTTTGTTGTTTAAATAGTAGTTTGATATTTGATCTTACAGATACATATAGATTAAAAACAAACCAAGAGAAATAGTTATTTTTTCTTTCTTTATTTACTTTCATCAAAAGAACCATTTCTACATTTGATTTTTTTATGAGTTCATATTAAAACTCATAATTTGTATATCTTGTATATATAAATTAGATAAACATGCCTATCATATAAATATTATTTAAATAATCTGTATATATATATTAGTAATTAGTAATTAGCGAGTTATTTTATTTTCTTGTTTTATTTATTTGTTTCTTTTAGGGTTTTAGATTGGTCAACAGAGTCGTTAAACCCATCAGAGTGAGTCAATCCAAACGGCTTGGGTTAATTCGACAACCCCGGACCAGATTCACTCTTCTAGTTGATGAGCGGTCATTTTTTCCCATCAACAAATGGTGCTAGAAGGAGGGCCTGAATACTATTGATGGCATGTGGAGGTTGCAAGACTCCTCCTCCACCTACCCTCTCACCTATAATAACAAGAAGTCATTCTGACGACAACATTGTCTCTCAAACAAAAACCACATCAAACGAAAATCCACGGATTACCGTTGAACCAGTGACACCAAACCTCCCAGGGGCCGACGTACAAGAAATTTTTCGTCAATCCCTCCTAAGGACACATGGTGCTTTGGACCATATCAGACAACGAGGTCGGCCATTGAATCAACCAATAGACTTCTCTCATATTAGGGAGAAACTTGAAGGCATTGGTCTTACACTAAACACTATGGATCCAGATCATATCCTCACTCCTGCAGCAGAAGGATCTGGTATTCCACCATCACCCCCCCCTTCATCTCCTTCTTCTTCAGGAGAAGGGTCATCCGATGAAGGAAGTTCTTCATCTCAACCTTCGACACCACCCACACCTATGGAAAATCCAAAAAATTCCTCCAAGCCTTGGCTCGATCAAGATGTAGTGGCCATACCTGGGCCCTATCATCCTTTGCCTAAACATCTGGAGAAATGGCTCCCTAAATTTGATCCAGATTCCAAGCAGATCGCTAAAGATCATATTAAAAAATTCATGCTAGCCATTAGGCTCCGTAGTGTTGAAAACGAAGATGTAGTATGTAGACTTTTTCCATATACATTTGAGGGAAATGCCTCTACCTGGTACTTTTCCCAACAACCCCACACCATTGTATCTTGGGATAGATTCGAATCTTGTTTCCTTGAGAAATTTGGAGATGACAAATCTCCTAAAGTCTTAGTCATTGAATTCTCTAGTTTAAATATGAACCTCGAGGAAAAAATAAAAGACTTTAATCAAAGGTTTCTAACATTAAAGAATCGAATCCCCACAGATTCAATGCCTGCTGAAAATATTATCGTCGCATACTACATGAAATCCCTACATCAAAACATAGCAATCTAGGTAAAAAGGTCTAAAAAAGAAACATTATTATAAGCCTTCGAGGAGGAAAGTCAAATCGAGAAAGATATTCTCAGCCTAAAGGACAATATCTGTAACGAGGCAGAGACTACTTCATCCTCCAAGAAGAAAATTGAAATTCTTCCTAGACCTCCCCAAACCAAAACAAAATCAGATGGTTCTGATCTTGAAAGTTTACACTAGGTCATTCAGAAAGTATCAAATCAGGTTATAGATTTGAGAATATCAAGTGAAGAAGATTCTTCAAGCAAAGGGCCTTACAAACCCCCTTTCAGAAATCCTTTTCCCACAAACCGGCCTAACTCAAATTCTGAAGGCCTAAACCTAGAAAGCCTACAATATGCTATCCAGATGATTCTGGAGGCACATGATAACTTATTTCCTCCTGATATTCCTGAAGATGTGGATGAACAAGAAATAGTCGAAGAGGACGAATCCTCTCCCAACATTTTCGAGCATTTTTCGGATAGTATCTTTCAAGATAATTTTGAAACAGTGCATCCTTACAATACCAGAAGTAAGACAACGAATAAATCTTCTTCTGAAATCGGAACTAATGCACCTCAAAAATAGTCTAAATCAATTGAAACTAAACATAATTCAACAACTCCAAGTTTAGAGTATGATTTGATTGAGGATCTCAAAAAACTTAGAGCTAATATTTTTGCTTATGAATTATTGAAATTTCCATTTCTTCTGCAAAAGATGTTGTAGAATATTGCAGAAGACAACAAAAATAACAATCCGAACAACAAAAAATTTGCAGAAAACAACCCCAAAACACCTCAAAAGGTCTTCGTTAAAGTGACACTAGAGTCCTCTGATAAAAGAGACCTTGCTGTAAAAAGTGTAACAAATGTAGAAAAGCTAGTTCCAGGGGCTGTGACTAAAAAACAACAAACTTTTGTTGTTAATACTCGCAGAAATGTCCCACCCATTTTGTTGACTTTTGAAATTTTCAATAGGAATGTACATAATTGTATGGTAGATTCAGGTGCATCATCAAACATGATGCCTTGGTCTGTCTGCCAAAAAATCAATGCTGAAGTTCAACCGTCCAGTGTGAAAATTATTCAGCTTGATCGGACCAGCATTAAAGTAATAGGTGAATTAAAAAATGTACTTATCAGATTATCATCTAATCCTAAATTCCATAAGATTATTGATATTATTGTCATTGATATCCCCGAAGTATCTGGCGTATTCTTAAGTAGGGATTGGTCTGAACAACTACATGGTTATTTTGTGACAAATTGGTCTCACTTGTGGCTGCCCAAGAATGGAAAGACTAATAGAATCAAGGTCAATTGTGAGCGTTATATTAAGTTCAAGGTAACTGATTTAAATGATCCTAATGAACCATTCACCACTTCCGCCAATTCACCTGAAATGCAGGGGATGAACACTTTTTTCGGCAATTTCATGGCTGAAACTTCTACCATTACTGACTTGGAACAACAGTCTGAACTTATGACATGCACACAGTCAACAACCCTCTCTAAGGGTCACATACACCTGATAAAAATCAGATCTAGTCGCCTTACTTCGATGGATCTAAATCTAAGGAAGGAGCCGATGCAGGATGTGTGCTCATTGATCCAATAGGTAACAAAACTTTGATCGCTTTCCGGTTAGAATTTGAATGCACAAACAATAAGACCGAATACAAGGCACTCCTGCAACGTCTCAGAAAAGCACTAGATTTGTGGATTCAAGATTTAACAGTCTTTGGTGATTCAAAAATTATGGTTAGACAGGTAAAAAATCTCTTCACTGCTTATCTCCACACCTAAAAAGCTATCAAACTGAGGTATGGAATTTAACGAACAAATTTTCTGCGTTTAACATTAATTCTATTCCGAAGTTGAATAATTCTGAGGTTGATTTGTTAGCTAATGTCGCCTCTAAAATTTTTCCTGCAGAAGGCCTTTCGCCAAATGTGTTTTCTATCGAGTTGTTGTTCATACCATCCGTCCCAGAAAACATCACTAATTGGAGAGTTTTCGATGATGATCAACAGATCATCAGTTTTCTACACATGGAAGATAGTTTCCAAGGCACAGTTATCGATGAAGGTACCCACGACGAAGACCTTCGCAATTTTACGGCAATAGCGGATCCAAGATCCCCGGAGTCAGCATCATATATGGTAAACTCTATCCCAAAATTCATGGTAATATTAGAAAGGTTTTATGATTTGCATGATAAATTCAGGAAATTAGTGAACTGTAAAACGAATAGTTCTTCCTTGACGCATGAAAAAGTAAATTTAGGAACTAAACATAACCCACAATGCATCAATTTGGGGATGGGATGTTCTGAGCAAGAAAATACATCATTTATTAAGTTGTTTAAGGAATTTAAGAACATCTTTTCTTGGACATATGATGATCTAAAAACCTTTGATCATAATATCATACAACACATTATTCCCATGAAACCCCAGACCGAACATTTTCAACAAAAGTTAAGAAAGATGCACCCAAAAATTGAACCAACAGTCAAGAAAGAACTAAACAAACTCTTGAATGCTAAAATAATTTTCTCGGTAAGACATACACAATGGGTCTCTAATCTTGTCCCTGTAAGGAATAAGAGTGGTGAAATCTGACTATGTGTCGATTTCCAAAATTTAAACCAAGCATCTGATAAAGACAACTACCCTATCCCCCCCATGGAACTTTCCCTCTAACAAGTATCTGATTCTAAAATATTATCAGTGCTCGATGGTTTTTCAGGATATAACCAAGTCCTTATGTCTCCCCCAGACCAACTAAATACCACTTTCCATACTCCATGGGGTACCTATGCTTATAAAAAAATGCCCTTTGGGCTTATAAATGTCGGTGCCACTTTTCAGAGAGCAATAGATATCGCTTTTTGTGGTCTAATCAATCAATCTGTAGTAGTTTATCTAGATGATGTCATTGTTTTCTCAAAGAATAAAGGAGATCATTTAGCTCATCTAAGATCTGTTCTACAATGATGTCGTAAGTATGACATCTCTTTAAATCCCAAAAAATATGTCTTTGCAGTAGAACAAGGCAATTTGCTCGGATTCATTGTACCAAATGAAGGGATGATCATTGACCCTGAAAGGACTCAAGTCATTTAAAAACTCCCCCCTCCCTCTTCCAAAAAGTCCATGCAATATTTCTTAGGTCAGATAAACTTTGTTAGAAGGTTCGTCCCCAGCATTTTAGAAATGGTCAGGCCATTACAAAACTTAATAAAAAAATATGTACAATACCAATGGGGACCTCTAGAAAATAAAGCTTTTGACTCAATAAAAAAGGCTATAGTAGATGCTCCATCCCTAATGAGCCCTGATTTTTCATGAGATTTCACTCTCTACATGTTTGCCTCTAATCAGTCTTATGCTGCTATCCTAACCCAAAAGAATGTTCAAAACAACGAAGTTCCTATTGTCTTTATGAGCTCAGCCTTTAAGGGAGCAAAACTTAATTACCCAGTAGTAGATCAACGAGCTTAGCTATTTTTAAAGTAGTAAAACACTTTCGATCTTATCTACTGAAGTCTAGGATGAAAATCATTGTCCCTTACCCTGCTGTTAGGAATCTATTAGTACATAAAGAACTGGGTGAAAAAAGGGCAAGCTGGGTCACATCCTTACAAGAATATGACCTTGAAATCACTCCAGCACAAATTGTTAGAGGCCAAGGTTTATGTAAATTGGTTGTTGATTCAGCTATAGGACAACAAAATAAAACTAATATGTTAATTCAAGATCAGCACAATCAAAATCAAATTTGCTGTGTACAAAATCCCACTAGCCCTTGGTATGATGACATCAAATTTGATCTAATTCACGGATAAACTCCCCGTCACCTTGATCCAAAAAAGAGGAGATAGTTAAGAATAAAATCTGTTTCTTTTCAGCTGGTAAATGGCATATTGTTTCGCCAAAATTTCGATGGAATACTTATGCGTTGTCTAGAAAAAGATGAAGCAGATAATGTCTTATTAGAATTACATGCAGGGGAAGCTGGTGGGCATTTTGGTGGAGACACCACTGCCCACAAAGTTTTAAGGGTAGGATATTACTGGCCTACTCTTTTCAAAGATGCCCATGCGTTATGACACAAGTGTGTAATCTGTCAAAAGGCTTCTGGACGAGTACAGAAGTCATCATTCCCACTGCAACCTATCTCGGTAGACTCCCCTTTTCAGCAATGGGGCCTTGACATTATAGGCCCAATCAACCCCACCTCCACACAACAACATAAATACATCATAACAATGACAGATTATTTCACCAGATGGTCTGAGGCTGCACCATTAAAAGTTGTAAACACCAACCCGGTAGTATCTTTCATGAATTCAAATATTATCACTCGTTTCATATTCCTGAATGCCTAGTGTTTAATAATGCTTCCTATTTTTTGTCTCTCGAAATGAGTGCCTTTGCTCTAGAAAAAGGAATAAAATTAAAGTATTATGCCAGTTATTACCCCGAAGGAAATGGTTTGGTGGAATCAAATAATAAAAACCTGATCAAGATCATCAAGAGAAAAGTCTCCAAAGACCATAAAAACTGGCATAATTCACTTTTGATGCAATCTGGGATGATAGGGTAACTCCTAAAATTGTTGTTCGTAATTCTCCCTTTTTCCTCGTTTACGGTAGGGAAGCAATTCTTCCACCACATGTTCTTCTTCCATCTCTACAGTTATCGCAGAAGGTTCAAGAAGAATGTTGTCCTCCTTTGGAAAGTCGGATTAATGCTTTGCTGAAGTTAGAGGAAGTAAGGGCTAAAGAGAAACAAAAATTGGATCAACATCAACTCATTGTCAAAAATTGGTTTGATTCCACTTCTGCCTCAGACAGAAATTTTGAGGTAGGTGATCTTGTCCTTAAGTGGGACAAACCTCATAAGGGGAAAGGTGAACATACTAAGTTCCAAAACCTGTGGTTGGGACCATTTTTAATTGCTGAAAAACCAGGTCCCAGTTCTTTCTGCCTGTAGAATTTAGAGGGACAACCAGACACACTCCCGGTGAATGCCCAAGCTCTCAAAAGGTATTTCACCTGACAACTCTCTGATACACCTTTTTGTACATATTTTTCTATTTTGATTTCTTTGTTGGTTTGTTTTTGTTTTCATTTTTGTTATCGTTCCTTTTGAACCAAACATGCCTATATTACAGTCTAGCTCACACAAAGAGAACAAAATGCTTCATCTCAAAACAACTGTCAAAGGCTGTCATAACATCAATTATTGTCTATCTCTGAATTTGTAGGCTAGTTGAAGATGATATTCTATTTGAAAGTCGATTTCTCGGTTTCAATTTGCACTTGAAAGTATTCATGATTATCTTTAAAACTCTTTACGTTGTCCCTGCTCTTTAAGAAAACAACTCAACGATGTCTCCCTGTCCTCGAAAATTAGTTTTGTCAAAGAACTATTTTTCAGATCTTGATGAAGGCTAGCAACAAAAATTTAAAAGCCTGTGAAATATTAAGTTATGTTAAAAAACTGGAATTTTCAGCGCAACCCCGCTCTGTTGAATATCTTTAAAACTATTTCATAATGTGAATTATTTCTCAGAGAGCTGTGGGAAGTGTTTGTAAACCCGTCGGGACACTGAACAGGTCTGTTGGCAGTGGGTAATTGCATGCATGACACCAAGACAACTTCGCCAGGGTACTGAATAGGCCTGCCGACAACAAAGCAGTGTCAGGTAAAAGAAAATTCTTAGGTATGAATCTTGTTTTTCTCCATAAGTGCCCTTCGTTCTGATTTGAAATTTCTTGGACACGATACAGATATAAGAGTGGGTTAATTGAAATCCCTGTCAAAGCTATGGATGCCTGTTGGTAGCAGTGGCCATGTCAACAATATCAGAGACATTAACTTAAATGTCATGGCTTTCTTTTGTGAAATCTGTCACCTGATTTCGTTCTTTTTAACGAAAGATATCTTAAACTGGACTGCATCATGATTATTAAAGATGTTCAAGTAACCTTTTCAGTTATTCTTTGGTTTGAAGTCTTTCAGATTTCTCTAACATGAACTCGTTCGTATTACAGAGATAACTGCTTGTCCCAACGTGTCGCCATTGTTGGCAGCCCAACATATTTTTAAATTTTTATATCAATTAAATTATCTATGTAGCTTCCTAACTATGGGTCATACTTTTTTTATGTTCTTCATAATCATTTTTCAAAATGACAGTTGTAAGTTGTTTCTTTTCCCTATTGTTTTTTCATTCTTCGTCATGACTGAAAGAATGAAAACTTGTGACCGTGTTACCATTCTGTTTGATTTTTTTATTAAAGGCAAATTGTTTCTACAGTTTATTAATGAAGCCCTATTCCTTTATATCAAGAACTATTCTCTTTATTTCGATTCCTTGAACACCAAGCATGCTTAGGGATTGATAGTTATTGTTAAGAACCAAACATCAATATAGCATAGAAAAAACTGAGGAAAAGTACTCAACACCTTGAAAAAGAGATAAGTTTCGATAATAAGCCTCTTCGAGGGGGAAACCTTCGTTTACCCCACTTAAATGTTCAAGTACAAGATGATTCAAAATGAAAATGTCTCCTTGGTATATATAGGAGACTAGGAGGTATAATTACAACTAATGGCCTAAAGCTGACATAAATAAAATAACATTACTAATATAATATGCCCC
>ML786378.1:258973-282765 GCA_009831015.1 Picea engelmannii | reverse complement strand
TTTTAATTAAAATGAAGTACCAAGGCAAGTGTTTCTCTTCCCTAAGAACCTAAGGGGAGAAATTGCCGAATGAGGGTCTTAGTCAAATTAATTTGTGAGATGCAAATTAAAATATAACTTTATGATTAAAGTGAGGGTGAGTGAAGAGACACCAAATCTCAGCCACCCATCTAATCTAATCTCGACTGTTAGATTAGAAAACTCCTCACCTTCCCTCATGAGGTTGATTAAGGCAAATGGGTGCACCCATTCTTTTGTAGCAGGAGAAATCTTGGTGAGATGCCAAGTGGCTCTTGGTGAGATGCCAAGAGCAAGGGAAGAAGCAGCAACAGTCTTGTTGAGAGAGCAAGAGATTCTTGGTGAGATGCCAAGAGGTTCTTGGTGAGATTCCAAGAACAAGAAAGTTGCAGCATTCTTGTTGAGAGAACAAGAGAGAGAAAGAGAGAGGTTGAGCTGAGAAAAGAGACAGCATTTGCCGAAGGAGAGAACGCATCCCAAAGCAAAGAGAAGTACGGATTTCAGACAACAAGGAAGAACAGGCCATACCGTACGGATTTGTGGAGGTCATACAACATGTAATGTGCACAGAAATTGAGGAGGACAACAACTGCAATTTCTGAGAGTATTGGCATGCATTCCAAGGATGCCATACAACAATTGTTGGCAAAGAAATTGAGGTAACTGCTGTAATATATTTCTGAGTGTATTTATGTACAGTTCGTACAGTCTTAGCAAAGTTTTGGCACAAATTTCATGACAGTCCGTACAACATTAATTGTCGTACAGTTGTACGAATTTCTGGTTCAGAAATTGAGGAGCAAAGCTACAGGAATGTTCAGATAAGTTTGTGTAAATATCTGAAGATGAATATGTTGTAAAATAATTTCTCAGAAGCTCATAAATAATACAAAGCCCTCTCTAACTAGTTTTCCCCTTGTGGGTTTTTCCAGGGTCAAAGTTAGACCGAAAATATTTGTGTCTAATATTTTCTGAGTTTTGCATATTTCTGATATTTTATTTTTGTGTTGAAAACGATGTTCATAATCCTCATGTTTCAGTTCTGAAATTTATTTTCAGTTCTGAAATTTATTTTCTATTATGTTTTTTAGAAGCTGAAACACCGCTGTGAGCAGACGCTGAAACACCAAGTTGTAGCATATGCTGAAACATAGTGCTGAGTCTTAAGCTGAAACACCACTGTGAGCAAATGCTGAAACACCAGGCTGTAGCATATGGTGAAACATAGTGCTGAGTCTTAAGCTGAAACACCGCTGTGAGCAGATGCTAAAACACCAGGCTGTAGCATATGCTGAAACATAGTGCTGAGTCTTAAGCTGAAACACCGCTGTGAGTAGATGCTGAAACACCAGGCTGTAGCATATGTTGAAACATAGTGCTGAGTCTTAAGCTGAAACACCATTGAGTATATGATGAAACACTAGGCTGTAACATATGCTGAAACAGTGCTGAAATTGAGTTTGGCAATTAAATTTGACAGAAAAATCAGCGAGACTGAAACTGGGTGGGATTTTGAAAAATTAACACAAAAGTGAAAAGGTGGAAGAAGTTACTTGGCATCTTCTCTTTACATCTTGGAATATAAAAGGATCTGAGAAAGGTATGCCCATCTCCTTATTAAAAGCTCGATGGCACGGTCTACTTGTTGTGTTGAAATAGTTTGTCGCCTGTGAAGGACGTTTCGGTCTTTTGTTTCTTTATCACCTGCGTTTGCTTATGATTATGGGGTTTTCCTGGAACATGCCATATTATTTATTGAGGAGCCTTTATAAAATGGGCAAAAGGTATAGAAAGCAATGATTAGACTCGAGCCTCTTCCATTATGGCTTAGTAAAAATCTTGCTTATGCATCAATTAGAATTGCAGAATGATAATTGAGACTCATTTTTAATCAGAAATGGTTTCTCTAATCCCAATGTCGAAGAGATCGACAAGTCTATAATTGAAGAAGCCCTAATCTACCCTACAACACCCCTCTCACCTATCCAGGCCCGTGTCTCAGCTTCCTACAACAAACCCTTACTCGATCCAAAGGTTATTAAGTAGACCCCTGGGCAAGTTGCACATCTTAATGACTATTAAAAATTTAAATAAATCTACAGGAAAGATATCTAAAAGCAATGTTGATATAAATTTTAAGAACAAGAGGTTTGGGAGGCTGATTTCAAGGAGGCTTTGTAACAAGTCGAACTCTCATGCGATCTCGATCAACATGATCGAGGTCCATGAGAGTTCGGACTCCAAAATCAATAGGTTCCTCGCCAAAGAAGACCCTCTTTTGGTCAAGCCACACCTCGATCATCCCTACAACTTCATGGACAATTTACCTCCCTGAATGAAACATAATGCAGAGTTTCCTGGTATTAAATTGGGTAATGAATCTACTGTCTGTGTGGAAGATGTTTCGGTTCACAATCATGTTTATTCCCAAGAGATCGTCACTTAGTCAAAGTGTGAATTTTTTCGTTTCTATATCGATAAATAATACACTGACGTACCCATCCTACATTCACAGGTTAAGACTCTCACTAATAATATTGATGCCTTAACTAATAAAAACCATAGGCTCAAGTCTCTCTTTCAAGGAAAAGAGAAATGTATGAAGACTACAGGGAATGTAATATTTAAGAATGTTGAGGCTGCAATAGCCATAGTAAATTCCAATATTGTTTGATATGATTTGATCTTACAGTTGGATGTATGATCCTTTTATCTTAAAATAGGATTATTTGTTAAAACTAGATTGCTTTGTTCTTTCAATAAATTGGATTTCATTTACTAAAATAACTAGCTACAGAATCACAAGATTCTATAGCCAGTTATGTTAATTTGAAATTTGCAAATTAATGGTTGAATATGTATCTAAATCCTTCTATTTTTCCTGTTACTTTCAGGATATTCAGGAGTTCATGGTTACCAATTGATCTGAGGCATCTTTGAGACTTGCTAGTCATATCTTTGATACATTTTGTATGAATAGAAATAAACTTTTGTTATCTTTAGAGGATTTAGTATGATCTGGGTGGTTGTAAACCCCTTTTATTTTTGTAATCAATATATGATCTCAGAAGAGGAAACAATTACCTTTCTGAAGGCTTTATAAACCCATTATTTTTTGTAATCAGGACATCTTGGTTTGGGGCTAGTTGTGAACAAGCTTATACTCGAATTTGGACATAACAAATGTTTACATTTTTGTCTTAGCTATTTGTAAATGTTGTTGTTGTATATAATTTGTTTATCTTGATCATTTGATGATTGCCGATAGATTTCATCTTCACAGATTATTATGTTATCAAGATAGTTTTTCTTTCACAGTTCACGATTTTATGCTTCAGTTATATGAAAATAGTGAATGATCATTCAATTTGTATTATAAGGTTTACCTTATACATGTTGGCTAATTAAATGAAAGTTGTAACTGTCGGATTTATCTTATGCATTATTACTTGCAGACTCTTATATCACAGTAATTATTTAGCATCCTATCATTTTATCAATTAAATACACCAGTCAATGTATAGTTTGGTGTTTATTCCAAACTGTGTGAAGATGCACAATAGATTTATCTCGTGGATGGACTTATGTACGATTTATACAAACAATTGGATGCATACTCTTCAAGTGATTAATAGGTTAGTCTTTTCCTTTTTATTTTCTTGTTTATTATAGAAATTCTTATATGTAGTATAATTTTCACTGTCTACATTTTTCTGTTTAAATAGTAGTTTGATATTTGATCTTACAGATGGATATAGATTAAAAACAAACCAAGAGAAATAGTACTTTTTGCTTTCTTTATTTACTTTCATCAAAAGAACCATTTCTACATTTGATTTTTTTATGAGTTCAGATTAAAACTCATAATTTGTATATCTTGTATATATAAATTAGATAAACATACCTATCATATAAATATTATTTAAATAAGTTGTATATATATATTAGTAATTAGTAATTAGCGAGTTATTTTATTTCTTTGTTTTATTTATTTGTTTCTTTTAGGATTTTAGACTGACCAATGGAGCCATTAAACCCATCAGAGTGATTCATTCCAAATGGCTTGGGTTAATTGGACAACCCTGGACCGGATTTACTCTTTCAGTTGACAAGCGGTCGTTTTCGCCCGTCAACACACCTACAAACCTAGGCCTATATATAATATGTTATATATATAATATATATAAAATATAATATATATTATATATATTATATATATTATATATATAATATAAAAAAATAAAAATAAAACAAAATTCAAACAAAACAAAACACATTTCATGAAATCGCAGCCATGTCTATACACCCACGCGCATATTTGGAACACTCACCACCACATTCAATGGATTTGGAGAAGATACACCCGCGCGCAGATTTGGAACACTCACCACCACAGTCCACGGATTTGGAGCAGGCTGAAAGGGAGGGAGAGGAGGATGGACTTGGAGCACAGAATGGAGAGGAGGACGGGAGAAGGAGGAGAAGGAGGGGGGCGCACAATGGATGAGGCTAGGGCATGACTGGATGCACATAGAGTGGAAGGGGGAGAAGGAGGAGAAGGAGGGAGAGGTGCACAAGAGGAGGCACGTGAGAGGAAGATATGGCAGATGGATTTGTAGAGGAGGACACATAGATTTGCAGAGGAGGAGGGCACATAGATTTGTAGAGGAGGAGGGCACACAGTTTTGCACCAGAGGAGGGCACACGGACGAAGGAAATGGTTTGACTTCTTTTTCGTATCTCTTGAGTATGCATGCTAATTGTTAGATGAAATGATTGATAGAAATCCTTGATATAATGTTTGATGAAATGCTTGATAGAATGCTTGATGAAATGCTAAGTCATCCTTTTAAAATGCTCCAATCGTACCCTTAGCACTAGGCTCATAATCAGTTTCAAAATTGAAGAGCCCTAACCATAATTGTTTACAACTCACACATGACCAATCCCGTTGATTGTGCCATGAGAAGAAAAAAACCCCATGGGAGTAGTGTAAGTTAATAACCATTGAATACAAACCAAAACAAATATTTGAAGAAAGTGTCGAAGAATTTGGGGATAGGGCAACAAGTAAGAATGGAAAAATAAATCTAGCAACTCTTCCCCAATTTCATAGAATGATCACTGAGGTCCTACACACTTTTATCCTTGAATTTGAATCCCTTTGCAACACTTATGAATATAATAATTATGCCCAACTGATCATTTTCCCCTCTACTTTGAAGGAAATATCCCTCAAATGGTTCATAGGTCTAGATATACATAATATTTAGACATGGGAAACTATGAAGAATCCTTTTATAGATAAATACACTGAATATTGAAAATATGGAGACTCAAGAGATTAACTATTCCAAATGACTTAGAAAGGACAAATCATTAGAGGACTATGTTAAGATATTTCACTTGACAAAAACTCTCCTAAGACAATTCTCTTGATAGAAGTAAGAGATAATGATATGGAAGCTTTAAATTTGATCACATTTGTAGATATTTACAAATGCACTTTGGGGGAGAGATCTCATGTTTGGATCATGAATTCTTGAGCTAACCCTCATGGCTTCTATGTTCTCCAATATATTGCATGGTAGCAATGTGGGTTCTCCACTGTTATTTATTATCAAGGAGAGGTTTTCATGATAAAACAAAACCCTCTACATCAAGGGTGGTTAGGTTGCTAACATAATTGTGGCTATATGTTGCTACAACAAAGAGGCAACAAGCATATAGGTGTGGAGGGTGCTCACCATGAATTGAACTTGTGTCATCGCTATGGCAACTACTTCGAATTGCCTCTAGACCATAATGCGACAGGTCTGCATGCACACACACACACACACACATATCTTGCAAATACTATATTCTCCATTATATTTATTTCGATCCTATTCCCTTTATGGGTTTTCTAACTAGAGTGGAAGAAATAACTCTAATATGCAACTTATGCAACTATGCAACTAGTATATGCAACTTATGCAACTATATGCAACTTATGAATGTGACCTATATCCTCCTAATGCAAATTATGAATGCAACTATATCCTCCTAATGGCTCTAAGTTCCTTCTTAGAGGCCTTGAGAGCCAACTATGATGAATAAAACCTATGAATGGTGCCCATATGGTGTCCAAATAACCATTATTATTATTTAAAGCATACCAATGTCCTGGGAAGGCCTTGGTATAAAGGAAAATAAGATGATCTCTTTCGGGGAAAATATTGCTAGGAATTCATTAAAGAAACTTCTCAAATCCAGTGTTAAACTCTCTGACAGTTTCATTCTCATTCCTTTCTATCTCAGTAAGTTGCCGTAACAACATATTAGGGGTTGGTCCAGCCTCGGTCTTGAATAAATTAAGATCAAGAAGATTTATTTAGGGCAACTTTATGGAACTTATGAAACTTTAGGCACCTTTGTGAAACACACAACTTTATGGAACATTAATGAAACTTATGCAACTTTACGCAACATTATGCAACTTTACACAACTTTATGCAACATGCAACTTTATGCAATAATGCAACTTACACAACTTTACACAAATTTATGAAACTTTACGCAACGTTATGCAACATGCAACTTTGTGCAACAATGCAACTTATGCAACTTTACACAACTTTATGCAACATGCAACTTTATGTAACATGCAACTTTATGCAACAATGCAACTTATGCAACTATGCATCTAATATGCAACTTATGCAACTATGCAACTAGTATATGTGACTTATGCAACTATATGCAACTTATGAATGTGTGACCTATATCCTCCTAATGCAACTTATGAATGCAACTATATGCTCCTAATGGCTCTAAGTTCCCTCTTAGAGGCCTTGAGAGCCAACTATGATGCATAAAAACTGTGAATGGTGCCCATATGGTGTCCAAATAGCCATTATTATTATTTAAAGCATACCAATGTCCTGGGAAGGCCTTGGTACCAAGGAAAATAAGATGATCTCTTTCAGGGCAAATATTGCTAGGAATTCGTTGAAGCAACTTCTCAAATCTAGTGTTAAACTCTCTGACAGTTTCATTCTCATTCCTTCCTATCTCAGTAATTTGTTGCAACAACATATTAGGGTTTGGTCCAGCCTCGGTCTTGAATAAATTAAGAAATCCACCAAGATGATCCAATTTTCACACTTTTCCTGGTTTCACAAATCCACCCCAATAGATTTCACCATTGTAACACTCTTCACAATCCTACAGTCCACCCAACATGTGCCAACCACAAACTTGTTCCATTTATCCTCTTCTCAAGAGTCACTTTCCCAAGTCACTACAAGACTTTGGTTCACCCCATGGTGCTCCCTCATCTAAATTATGATTTTTCACACTGAACTCTCCCTTGTTTATTTGATTCACTTTTCTATTGACCAACTCATGCTCCTTGATATCTTCTTCATGATCCTTGTGTTCCACTTCTTTTGCTACTCGGTCCTTTATATGTGGGTTCATTCTCTAATTGGTGTGCTCATTTTGTTTTCTCCCATTATTTCATACGACTCCAACTCATCGTTGGTGTAGAGGGAGGTCGAGATGATCCCCTTAATTCACCCATGTCACTATAAGACTATCATGCACCCAACCTTTCAACCATGATCCCCTTAATTCAACCATGTTCTCGTGTAGCACAAGTATTTTTCATCCATTGCAATGTGTGTGAGGTGCATTTCCATCGGGTCCACATGCTCTAGGTGTGCATCGAAGGTGCTCCTTCCCACACCTATAAGACTATCATGCACCCAACCTTTCATATCCCTCCTTGTATTCATCAACCAAATCGCCCCCAATTCTTCCCAAGGAGAACCTATTCTTGGTGGGTGTCGTAGAGGGATTTACAACCTCCCCCACTCCAATCTATTTTCATCCTTGGAAACATACATTGAACAAGATCTCCATGGTGCATATAAATATACTTTCAGATCTCATCTCCAACCTGGAAACTATTGTCTCCTACAATGGTTTCCAAAACAACCTTCCCCTAGGAAGATCCATGAAGTGTCACATCTTGTTGACTTATTGTTTCATCCATAATTTTACTTGTTCATTCATGATTTTTTGTGTTGAATCCCCTCATGACTTTGGCTAGTTGGGTAGCTATTCCAAACATGTTTCTTCAGCCACAAGAACTCACATATTCATGCTCAAACACCCCTTTATTTCTACAATCTCGTCAATCCCACAACTCTTCCTTTCTTCCATGACAAAGTCCACACTCTGTCGACAACCTTTCAAGTCACCCAACTACATTCTTAATATCCTTCAACTTTACTAAGGCACCCAAAGGATTCACTTCCCACATCATGACATGAGATAATGTGTTGCAATCTAGTGTGAAGGTGAAGGAAGATGGTTGTTTTTTCCATATCTCCCATCTCTAATATGTCCTGACATGATCAGTGGAGAGTCACCATACTTTTGTGTTATGTGACATCTTTTGATCCTTGTTGCATGAATTTAAACTTGTTCAAACAAACATCTGCCAATCCATACACTACCTTATTGAAATATCCCACCATGTCTTCAACATCGATAAGCCTTCCTTCCATTGACACTAAAATTTATTAATTTACTTCATTAGGTCATCCAACCATCACCCCACATCTTCCATGTTCATCCCCACAAGGTTGTCTTCTTTGATTTTTCTCAACAATCAATTGTAAAGAAGACATCGATGTGCCTCCCTCCTCATGGTAGGAACCAAACATTGATTCTAGACTGAGAACATGGCTAAATGGTCCATGGATTCTAGACTGAGAACATGGATTCGTATGCAACTGTATGCAACTATGAAACTATATGCAACTATGCAACATGAAACTTAAGCAACTTTATGGAACTTATGCAACTTTACGCAACTTTATACAACTTTACACAACTTTATGCAACTTTACGCAACTTATGCAACTATATGAAACTATATGCAACTTATGCAACTATGCAACTATATGAAACTATATGCAACTTATGCAACTATGCAACTATATGCAACTGTTTTCGTACTATATTGCAACTTATGCAACTATATGCAACTATAATGTAACTTATGCAACTATATGCAACTATATTGCAACAATTTTGTATGCAACTATATGCAAATATGCAACTATATGCAACATGCAACTTATCCAACTATATTGCAACAATTTTGTATGCAACTATATGAAAATATGCAACTATATTCAACTATATGCAACTATGCAACATGCAACTTATGCAACTTAAGCAACTTTATGGAACTTATGCAACTTACGCAACTTTATTGCAACTTATGGAACTATATTGCAACTAAATGCAACTAGGTGTGGCAATTTCAACTTTATGCAACTATATTGCAACTTATGCAACTATATGCAACTTATGCAACTAAATGCAACTAGGTGTGGAAATTTAAACTTTATGCAACTATATGACGGATAGGTGTGGCAATTTCAACTTTATGCAACTAAATGCAACTATATGCAACTGTGTTTGTACCAAAAACATATATTGGCATGATAACTTATCTTCTTGTTTTAACGAGTGTAGGTACCACCAAATAGGTATCTCTCGGATCTATCTTCCTTGAGTGATGATCAAGATATAGTAAGAGAGTTTGAAAGTGAGACATGTTGTACTAGATCTACCGATTCTAGATCAACTAGGTTGGAAAAGGTAAGGAAAAGATTTCGTACCCGCATGCAATTTTTTATTGCCAACGGAGGGTCGTGTAATTATGATGCTGAGAGAATAGGTGACATTGCTTTTCCCTTGAGGTATAAACATCGAATGCAATGATGGGGACCTAAGGAGCTACCTGAAGTGGACACAGATTTCTTCATCGGTGGGAGGATGTATCGCATTGCTCCTTCGTCCTTACATGGATTGGGGTTATTTTCCATGGATGGCATAAAGGTTGTCTATGGAACTGTAACTGAATTGATGGAGTATGTCAGACCATTATACAAATACAATCATTGGTTGATGTTGGTTCGATATACGCAAAGTATGAGGAGATATGGAGTTGCCACAAATTATACACAACTACTAGATAACAATCAAAATAAAGGGGCAACTATGTATATTGATGGAAGGCCAAAAGCTACTGGAAACATTGTGGGCTTTATAAATAGTACACGACCAGTAGCAACAACTAAGAAACCGAATTGCATATTTGAGGCACGCGAAGGAAATCGTATATTTGTATGTGCAACAAAAACAATAGTTCCAGGTGAAGAGTTGTTTATTGATTACAACTTAAATTTAATAGATGGAGAGGGTGACCGTGGAAAGGCACCTACTTCGCCTCAATGGGTAAATGTTAAATACACTAAAAAGTTATGACTACAACAACTAAATTTCAGAAATTTCATTATTTGTTTTTTTCTGTTATTACTGCAATATTTCATTTTCTTAATGTTACATGTGAATTTCATAACTTTTATTGATTGATTTATTGTCTCAACATCTATCCAGGGTGATCGTGGTATAAAATCACCTGCTACATCTCTCCAGGGTGACCGTGGAAAGGCACCCACTGTGCCTCAGCAGGTAAATGTTAAATATAGTAACAACTTATGACTACAACAACTAAATTTTTGAAATTTCATTATTTTTTTTCTGATATTACTCCAATATTTCATTTTTTAAATGTTACAGGTGAATTTCATAACTTTTGTTGATTGATTTACAGTGTCAAATTTTGTCCAGGGTGTCTGTGTTCAAGTTTCACCCACTACATCTCTCCAGAGTGACCGTGGAAAGGCACCCACAATGCCTCATCGGATAAATGTTAAATACATTAAAAACTTATTACTACAATAACTAAATTTCTGAAATTTCATTATTTTTTTTCTGATATTACTCCAATATTTTCATTTTTTAAATGTTACAGGTGAATTTCATAACTTTTGTTGATTGATTTATTGTGTCAAATTATGTCCAGGGTGACCATGTCCGTGTTTCACCCGCTACATCTCTCCAGGGTGACCGTGGAAAGGAACCCACAGTGCCTCACTAGATAAATGTTAAATACTCTAACAACTTATGACTACAACAACTAAATTTATGAAATTTCATTATTTTTTTTTTCTGATATTACTACAATATTTCATTTTTTTAAATGTTAGAGGTGAATTTCATAACTTTTGTTGATTGATTTATTGTGTCAACATCTGTCAAGGCTCCCACAGAGGATATTGATGAGGACAAAATATATTATTAGTCAAACCCAATGACAACTGTAATGAAGGCCTTGAAGAAGGCTAACATGGAATATCTAGGTTTGATTAGAAAAAGACCCCTAACACAGGAGGACAGGGAGAGAATTATAGAGCTACAAAATACAATAACTAATTTTGGGGCAAGTGGCATCTTTACATATTTTTATAAGCTATGACAATTTCATATCCATTTTTTAGTTTTATATTTTGCATATGATATGATAAAGAAAAGTTTTCTGTTTGTAGGAGTTTTTAAACCCCGTGCGTGGGGAACCTATCGATCCTACAATTTCTATAGGTAGCAATGAGGGTCCAATGCAAAAACAAGGTGGACATAGCAAAGTGAAAGTGAGGCTTTTTTAGCCTCTTGAGGTTCCCCTAGAATCCATTGATGAG
This sequence comes from Picea engelmannii, assembly GCA_009831015.1. NCBI lineage: Eukaryota > Viridiplantae > Streptophyta > Pinopsida > Pinales > Pinaceae > Picea > Picea engelmannii. Next base: position 271,144 of record ML786378.1, on the reverse strand, counting down.
CAGGGCGATTTTGACCAGCATGACATGTTGGACCACGATGAGCCAGAGCCTGGGAATCCACATGATGAATCCTGAGAGGAACATAGTGTAGGTGCACAGGATACTATTATGCATGGATTAGAACGAATTAAAAGCACTGGATCACTAGATGTGACCTTTTTGGTGGATGATGCATGTGTTCTGATAAAGATTCAGAAGATTGCAGGTAATTGTCCCATTAATTGATTCATGTTTTTCGTGAAACTGAAATGAACATTTGTTGAGATTATTAATTCATTAATGGATAACATGTTACTTCAGGAAACAATGCTTTCTATCAAAACTTACATGACAAAGCATTAGAGTTGTTTGGCCCCACCATTCGCACAAGGTGGAATGGCCAAGATAGAAAAAGGAAAGATGATTTAATAGATCACATGGTAAACTTGTTCGGAAACACTTTCAACAAGAAAGTGGTTATAAAGTTGGTCGGCGAGAATTTAAAATACACCAGGGCCCAGTATAGGGATAAATTGCAAATAGACCTCAAGCACAAGCGCCCTCCCATGGTTCCCGAGAAAGAGTGGAAGGCGCTAATACAGGATGCAAAGGAGAACTTGTTTAAAAAACAAGGACGACAACCACGAGATGGTCAAGCAAGGTACAACGCATTTCATATTATCAGTGAAATATGAGCATTTATGTTTTTCTTTCATGTTTTAAATAACAATTCCAATATCTATTTTTTTTCAAAAATTCCATATGTAGGCTACTAGACACATCCAAAGCAACAAAGGCCAAAGTGGAAAAACACGACCAGCATAAGCTAGGCCTGGGTGGCTACGGAAAACTCAAAGCTCGAATAGTAATATTTAAATGATTAACTGTGGTTAATATTTATTTAACAGCAACGAACAAATATATGTTTTTTTCATTGGTATTTTTAATGGCGTTATGCATTACAGTTAAATATGTTTGACACTGCTACCACAGAGGAGGACCTAAAGCTTGTCTACAAGCATGGTTTTAAAAGTGTTATTGAATATAGAAAAAGCTTGGGCCAGAATCCTATCTCCCCAGCCACGTAGGTAAATCAAATGAATAAGGAAACCGCAATAGCATGCTTGTAAAGTCTATTCATATTTTATTATATCACCCTTAACTAAGTATTTATATTTGTTTTCAAGCAACAGTGCTACCGCAGTAGTGAATCAAGCAGTATTCAACAAACACCGCGTCATACAAGGGTCCACATGTCGAGTGATACTATAGAGCAAAGTACCCATTCCAGTATGTATGCTTCAGAATTAGAAATATTTACTATGATTGTAGATATTCATTTCTTGACTTATACTTATATATTATCTTCTCAAAATTGAAGAGCATGTAGCTCAGGAGGGTGAAATGCAAGAGAAAACAAGTGGACAGGAAATTAACGCACCAACTATCCCAACTACAGAGGGAGGTAAAGAGAAATAGTGTAATTTTAATCAAAACAATGAATTAGTTATTTCAATTATATTTCAACATATCAATATGATCATTTTCGTTGTTCCAGTTCACGACCCTGAACATATGCCAATTAACCCTTCTCAGTGACATACCAGAAGTATGGTACATAAGCGCACACTAACAATAGAAGGACTGGGCACGCAAAATACAATGTCCTTGGATGATGATGATATCCCAATTGTCAGTTTTATGAATGTAAAAAAACATAAATCAAAGAAAAATTAGATGTATATATTCATGACCTTTTTTTGGATCTTTATCGATGTTTATATGTTCATATGTTTTGATGACTATCCTAGTTATGCATTAATGTCTATATGTTTTCTATATAAATAAAATCATTTGTTGGGTATGGGGAATTGAGAGCGATGTCAGGGGGGGAGGGGCCATATGAGCTTCCACCTTCACGTGGTTGGCCCTGTTAAGCAGAGAATAACCTATTCTCGAAACAAAGAGAAGCTCATTAAGGTATGAGACAACTTAATTCTTTTATAGAGTATTTTACATAACTAAATGCATGCTCATTTGCTTATTAATTATTCAATCATATAAAAAAATTGTATTTTATGATTCATGCAGGTCTTGGTGATGGAAATTCATCTTGTGGACAACTCTTATCAAGTTGTATGGGCTAATGGATCTGGCAAAAGAACAATGAAAAGGTAAGGGTTTTGATGTGTTTTTAAAAGTAGGCTTTATACTAGTAAAAGTTCACAATCCTCATGAATATGTAGATATTGATATTTGAAAAGTTCCATGTGGTGTTTTGGTTTACTTGTAGATATTTTAAATATAATTTTGGTTTACTTGTATTCTTTTTATAAAGAAGTATAACTATTTTAGAGAAGCCCCATATACAAAGTCTTTATCCATATCCTCATTGTGGAAAATAAATTAGAAAATATCCCTCACTTCATTCATTTCCATAAGACTAACCTTATTTCTATCCCTAGTCCAAATCCTAGTTCCTATTAAACAATGCATGAAGCTAATCCCAATAATCTAGGCCCCTCCTCTCATCCCACATGTTAGTGCAAGTATTATAAGGCTCCAAAGGACACTACTAAAAAATGCTTATTCTTATAATAATAATTCACATCCAAATGCTTGTACATAGATGAGAAATCCCTTGATGATCCTAGGGTACACCAATATTTGGACAGTTCTCCCCAACAAAAAATAGTCCATATTAAAAACTCTATTGAAAAGGATCCCTTGACAATAATCCTTGACAATTTATAACCAAAATAATCACATTTTCCATCACTCATCACCCCTGTCCTTATCATTGGGGCTTTGTACAATAGGACAGAACTCATCTTCTCATTAATAAACATTGTGGAGTCACCCTTGTCATAGGGATTTTTCAAGGATTGTTGAATGTTATGTATCTCCCCTTGATTACTCTAATTTACTCTTGAACATATAATATGAACAACAATGAAATGATTTATAAGATGTCCATTGCTCCTATTGGGAGTTTTTTTGGGCTAGCTTAGACTTCCCATTATCAACTCTAGCCACTTCTTACATGGTAGCACCCAATATTACCTATTTCTCCCCTTGTCTTCTTCCTCTCCTAGTGTTCCATGCTCTCCTACGTACTCTTCCACTTTTCCTAGTCCTTCAAATGCTTGGGGAAAGTATTGCCTCTCCTCCTTAGATTTTCTTCCTTACACCGCTTTTTCTCCATTTTTATTTGGTCATAATATCGATGCTCAAATGAAATTATTTATAAGATGTTCATTGCAATACTTATCAACTCTATAAAGATGAAAAAAACTATGAACTCACCTCTTGAAATACCTCTTACTTATAATGTTAAGACCCAACAAAACATAATACATAAATACCTTTCTCTCTCACTTTTACATCGCACCAATCCATCTCATCTCATATGGTTGCACTATACCTCTTCCAAACTCTCTAAATAATACATTCTCATCCTTCTACCAGGGTGCACTCTCACTCTGCTATTCTCATTCTAAATACCAAACCTCCCCAACGATTTTTAACTCAATATTTTTTTTTTCTACCACACACGAATTAACAAAATACATATATGATCTATTATACCTAGTTCCATAATTGCTTTCCCTTGTCCTCTCGCTGGCTAAAACAATGAGGTAGCCCCTTGTTCTTCTATGCCTTCTCTTTTACTTATCTTTCCATTAGTTGTTAAAATCAACATTTTCTAGTTGAATGAAGCCTTGTTCCTATTGGGAGCTTTTTTGGGCTAGCTTAGACTTCCCATTATCAACTTTAGCCACTTCTTACCTGGTAGCACCCAATATTACGTAGTTCTCCCCTTGTCTTCTTCCTCTCCTAGTGTTCCATGCTCTCCTACATACTCTTCCTTTTTTCGTAGTCCTTCAACTGCTTGGGGAAAGTATTGCCTCTCCTCCTTAGCTCTTTTTCCTTACACCCCTTTTTCTCCATTTTTATTTGGCCATAATATCAATGGGTCCCTTATAGGTCATTATCTCAATAAAGACCCTACTTGAGATAACCTCTACCTAGTTAGGATCAACTATCACTTGTTTGGCCAATTTTCAAATATGTCCCCCTTAATGGTCACATTCCATACCTTGCAACTATGGAGCCCCTCCCAATGGTGACATCATATCTTCCTTTGATCCTCTCTCTTCCAATGGTACCATTGGTATTTTTCACCTCTACATTTTCATTGAACTTAGGTTGATGCATGTCGCCTCCTACGCTTTCATAAAATACCCCATTGATGTATGCCACCTCTCATTATTGCACTAAATCTAGACTACCATGTGTTGTTTTTGTGCTTTATGATGCCTATTATGCTCACACTCTCCATATTATCATATGTCACATGGGACTCATTCTTTTCTTTCCATCATTGATCATGTTGCTAATCCTACCTCACTTGTGGTAAGATGCCAACCTCTGTGATGTAGGTATCTAGCTAAACATGTTCTTGCATTGTTCATTGCTAATTATTGGAAATGAAAGTATGTATTAGTCTCCCCCCTGTATATTGAACATATTAATGATGTACCAAAAATTTTGGACCTCATTATTATTGTCCTTTTTGTATGCTCCAACAATTTTGCAAGTGACATCCACAATTCTCTTCCTATTATATTAGTAATATTCCTCTTATTATTATCAAGGAAGAAGTTGATAACTAGCCCTTATATACACTATGCGTAAGTTATTGAGACAACAAATAACATTATGTTTTTACAAGAATATATGAGTCAATATCAGAACGACCCTTTAGGTTCATAAGAGTTTTCAAATCTTCAAGGTGTTAAGAGCCATTATTTTCCAAATCATTCAGAATATAGAAGAAAATTTACCAATAGCTTATACATAGGTGATGAAAGAGATTTTAAAATTTTTCATAAATCACAACCTTTTTACTGATGGTGTCTTCATGGGTTCAAAAACTTACTTTACAAACCTAACAATATTTCTACCTTTCAACATTCTCATAAACCCTTGGGTTTACCATTACTCCTCATGGGTCATAAATTTCCACTCACCAAATTCATACAAATTGAAATTTTTGTCACTTGCACAAGCCTATATGACATTAGTACAAATATATGAATTCAAGTAGGAGTAGACCTTTTCCCTTTCAAGTTGATGATCCCCATCAACTTTGGGACTCAATGTCTCTTCATTAAATTCTCCTTCTAATGAAGATGGCATAGACAACTTCAAATGATCCACATATACATTGCAATATTTTCCCATATATGGTGACTAATACAAGAAAATAGATTTTATTCATTCTTATCCACAATCCTAAAATATAATTTTAAACCTTTCTTTGGTGAGTGCAAACACACTTGATCAAACTTAGGAGGTATGTGTTGTTAAATGCTTATCATGCCTCTTTTTGTAACTTGATTGAGATTCGTACAAGCTGGTTGCTTATACCTACACATGTTCATGGATTTTTCTTTTTAACGAAGTTCACATATTTTCCCATTGATCAATTTTCTAAATTGTTCCACTTTGAGGGCTAAAATTTCAAGATAAAGTGAGTACAATAAAATATGAGAAAGTCATAGGTGGAGGATTTGAGGTGAGCAATGAATTGTGCAATTAACAATGATATATATAAATGACAAACAATATTTCCAAATATTGGGATGTTATAGCCTCACAATCCTCCTTCAACCCTACAATTAATCATATCAAAGACTCGAGACTTGCATATATATACAAGTTTTGTAAGGTTTTAACCATTTGCCAAAATTTGAGCTAGATGTAGGTAATCCGTTATATTCTTCAAGTACATAAGAGTTTAACTTTAGATCTATGGTCAAATAAAAACATCAAAGGTCTTAAAGGAAATTGACCATGTGGTTTTTTATATATTTATCATACTTGATTACTGAATCAAAATGTTGCAGGATACCATTCACATGAAGTTCGGGCTTTGTTGTGACTTGGATCAATTAACAAGGATTATAAAACCTTATGATTTGAGTAAATTTTTTTTTGTTTTCCCAACAAATAATTCATGTAGTACTTCAATGCCTAAACTATGATGTACAATTCCTTATCTTATTTGGGTATATTATGATTGCACCAACAAAATTTTGAAGTGTTATGTTATCCAACTCCTTCATTGTATCAAAGGTTTCACCATTATGTATCATGCAAACTTTTTTTTGATATCAAATGAAATTGCAAGTTTCATTAGATTTAATATTGATGCATTACAATTCTTTCAAGTCAAAGATTGAGTTACTTGGTTTTGTATTGCAATGAATTGAAAGGTTATACTTGCATTTTCTAATGTGCATTGAAGAGACTTCATTCCTAAATAATTTTCTAACCCCATGAATTACCTTGGTTCAATTAAATTATCTGGGATCAACCAATTTACAACGAATTTTATATTTCTTAGGTCAATACACAATTCACATCCTCTAACTACAAAATCCATACACAACAATAATTTTTTTCCAAGCTCATATTTCTTCATGTTGGCTTGAAAATAATTGTGTTGAAGGGTTAAAAATATCATCTCCAATTGTTTCAAATGATCTTCACAAATCATGCTAAAAGTCAAAATATCATCCAAGGAGGCTACAATAAACAAGTTTGAGAAATGGTTTTAAGATATCATCCATCAATCTTAGAAGTGTTGTCATAGTATTGTGTAATATAAATTGCATAATGACTCACTCATGCAATCCATGTGTTTTTTTGAAAGTAATATTCCAAATTATTCTTTGTGTATATTGTCATATTGATATCCTTACCTCTAATCCAACTTCATGATAACACATGCTTCCAATATTTGGTTGATTAGTGCCTTGATTATTTGTAGGGGATATAAATATTTCAATATATTACAATACTACAATGTAATAGTAATGCTATATTACAATGTAATATGGCATTACCATATTACAATGTAAAATGGTAATCCCATATTACATTGTAATATGGCATACAATATGGTAATACCATATCTCATTTAATTTATTTATTTTTAAACTTAAATCCATCGCCACAATATCGACGATAGTTCGTCGAAAACAATTTTATATTTTACCACAACCGTCGCTATAGCGACGAAATTTCATCGCAATTTCCCATGCATTTTTGTTAAGCCATAATATTGTCTCATTACCCATTAATTGGGGCATATTATATTAGTAATGTTATTTTATTTATGTTGTCTTTAGGCCATTAGTTGTAATTATACCTCCTAGTCTCCTATATATACCAAGGAGACATTTTCATTTTGAATCATCTTGTACTTGAACATTTAAGTGGGGTAAAAGGAGGTTTCCCCCTCGAAGAGGCTTATTATCTGAAATTATCTCTTTTTCAAGGTGTTGAGTACTTTTTCTGAGGTTTTTCTATGCTATATTTATATTTGGTTCTTAACATATGGTATCAGAGCTCAAGGTCTTGGGGTTTTGCTGCTACATCTGAGACACCTTGGAATTTTTTCTATAACTTGTTTTCTACAAAGTTTCAGAAGGAACGTCTTCGAGAATATTTATTATATGGATCAAGGTACATTGGGTTCAAAATTTATATCTTGAGGCCTTATACTTTTGGAGATACATCCTGTACAAGATAGGATTCTGGAATCATCCTAAACTGAGTCATTGCAGAATTTTCGCTATAAAACCTTTTCTGTAATGTTTCAGACCCTGAACTCTAGAATTTATTTACAAAAATTAGTAAGGTATCTGTGGTAAAAAATTCATCTTCTAGGTCATCTTAAATTTGTAGATACACCCTGTGTAAGATAGGGTATCTGACTAGTCATATTGACTAGTCTCAAGAAGGTGTTCCAGGTAAAACAATCGTAACTTTTTCCTAGAGTATCAAAATTAAGTGGGAATGGTTTCATTGGATTTTGGACAGTCTGTAGTATTTTTGGCGTGATTTTTATAATTTTTTGTCAATTATTTTGTGTGGGGCATGCTATACAATTGAGATCTCCTAGAAAGGCCAAAAATCGACAAGTTGTGGGGAAGTTACCATAAATTCCACTTGGAACAACCAATTTTTATCATACCTATGACATTGCAGAGAAGAAATATCAAAGAACTACATAAAAGAAAGTTTCATACCCAGAAGGGGATAAAATTGGGATATACAATAGAAGAAAGATTGTCTAGCAGAAGCACATCAAAATCAAGGTTCAAAAGTTATACTTGGCCAACATGCCACCCAAAAATGGAACTTCTACACCAAATAAGCCTCCAGAAGATCCTACTTGGACTCTTGATGAAGGTGAAGAAATGCGTAGGGACATAAATGATTTACAAAAGAAGATAGTAACAAGAGATGAGCTACAAGAGATGATGGAGGGTTTAAAAGGGGAGATCATGGAAGTATTGAAAAATTTCATAACAGAGAAGACACCTGAAAGTGAAAATGCATCCCATGAAATTCATGATGAGGACACAAGGAAGGAGAATCAAGAATGGAGAAAATAAAAATTCGGTTTGAAGACCAACCACGTTCCTAAGATTGATATGAGGAAGTTTGATGACAAGGACCCAATCACATGGATACTTCAGATGGAGAAATTCTTTGATCTCCATAATGTGCCACATACACAAAAGGTACAAATTTCTTCTTTATATTTAGAACCTAATCAATTTGTATGGTATCCATGGCTTTGTTCTCGTAAATCACTTGTCACTTGGACAATTTTCACGAAAGAAATGATAGCACACTATGAGGATACAAGGAGCAATACCTTCTTTATCCAATTGATAAATCTCAAGCAAAAGGGTTTAGTTACCAAGTGTTGGACACATCTACCACACTTAGAGGGGGAGGCGAATGAGTGTGGTGATCTTTTTCCCAAAACTTCCCTCTTACACAAAACTCATTAGTTAGAATTCGACATTTACTCATTACTCATTGCTATCATTAATAATTAGTTAGATGTGAATACATATCAGCAACATATATCAGCAATATATCATCAACAAATCATATCCACAAGGAACACAAGGAACACAAGATGTATGTACATTTTTTCTTTTTATTATGGACTTCAATCCGGGGGTTTTTTCAGTAACAACTGAATAGAGTAAAAATATACAAGAGCACCATATCTATATGCAAGACTCAACTTACATTCTCATCACCAACTGAGATGAGGCAACAATCCTCAACATATATCAATCTGTACCATACACAAGAGCATCAACCATGCACCAACATGTACCAAACAACCTGTAATCAACCTGTACCATAAAAAAGTACATCCAACCATGTACCAAGTATATGAAAATCATGTTTCAACTACTCATCAACAATTAATCATCAATATGTACCAATATCATCAACTATACACCTCATGTATGTGCCAACTCATCAACTGCTTGTCTCAACCATGACTAGTTTTGGATTAGTCAACAACCCTAACTTGAAATAACCATAAATTTGTACCTGTACTGAATAAAGATATGAAACTAATACACAATGTTCTTCAGTTTTTTTTATGCAATTCCTCCAAGTGGCACTACTTGAAACCTCTCATAAAAGGAGTTATAGAAAAAATGGCATACCTTGCTGAATTATGGCTTATTCTAGAGAGCGACCTTGTAGAGCGTGCCCCTCACAATGATGAAATGATATGAAAGTGTTACAAAGAATACTATAGAATTTACCCTAACCAACACATTTTTTCTCACTGAATTTTTATCTGTTATGAAGAAGTTATGACGTTTTTACCCGAAACACCTGATTTTGACTAGTTCCAGGACTAGCCACAAACCCTATTTTCCACGGAGTGTAAATCCAAAAATAAAACGACCCACAATATGAATTTTTAACCACATATACTTGGATATGTATTCTCACTGTCATAGCAATTTTAGGATCTGAATCATTATAGAAAAAAATATATAGTGAAAATGGTGAGATGACCTGTAAATAACATACCTTAGAAAGCACCATCAAAAGAATTTATCCTTCCTTGCATTTCGGCCTTATTTTCTTCACTTTCCTCATAATTTCGGCTTATATATCCTTGGTTACCTCAGTCACCCATATAGCTTCAATATTCTCAAGTGTTCCACACCAAAAATGCTCAAGAAGCTCTCACAAGAAGCTCTCCATCAATACTCCAAAATATATTCCAACAAGAAACTCTCCATTGATCCACAAAAAAGATGATCTACCAGAGACCATTTCTATCTTATTTATACTTTCATAATTTAGGTCACTTAACCCATTTTTAGGTCACTTGACCCATTTCTAGGTCACTTAACCTATTTTCCTTATTTTAGGGTTAACCACTTTCCACAAATAGAAAGTTCGCCAATACTTTATCATTTAAATATTCCTTCTTGATTTTGTCACCTTACTTTATCATTTATTGATTTTGTCACTTCTCTTGATTATTTAAATAATACACCTTGAATTTGTCACTTTAATTTATCATTTAAATAATATTAACCCATTTTTAGGTCACTTAACCTATTTTCCTTATTTTTAGGGTTAACCACTTTCCATAAATATTCCTTCTTGATTTTGTCACCTTATTTTATCATTTCTTTATTTTGTCACTTCTCTTTATTATTTAAATAATCCACCTTGACTTTGTCACTTTACTTTATCATTTAAATAATGATTTCTTCTTTTAGGTCACTTTGACTTCTTTGACCTTGGGGGCTTCAAGCCTTCATGTGGGGGTGTTTCATCTTCGTAAGGCCATAACTCTCAAACCATGAGGAGTTATGTGACATTCCACATACCACAAGAAATGGCATGACAACCACTATCCATATAGGATAGTTTCACCAACAATTTCCTTGATCTTCATCTTGTTATTCCTCATACAAGCATGGGTCCTCCAACCATTCTTCTAGCATAACTCAATCTGTGAAGTGTCTTCCCGTGAGGGATTTCACCATAAGGGGACCACTTTGGAGTTCATTTGTTCGTGCACCTTATCAATAATGATAAGACAATAATGAGTCATCTATAAATTTTTCCAACAATGCATCATATATCAATGAAACCACATCGATCCATCTTCATCATGTATCAATGACAGCTCATTGATCCATCTTCATCTATGCATTCTCATCAAGGACAATACATAATATATTACATCAATCATCAATCAATCAATACTTTGACATCAATCAATCACATGACATCAATAAATCAAACCATTGGCATCAATGACAACATGATCCAACAATCTCCCCCTTTGGCATTGATGGCAATACCAACATTGATGTCAACACCAATTACCAATTATTGATGTGAACATGTAGATACGACATGTTCTACATCAATAGTCAATGTGACTATCTATCCCCATCATTAAACATCAATCACATCAATGTGATTAACTCTCCCCCTTTGAAATCAATGGCAGAGAGCCATTCTCATCTTGGGGCTGCTCCCCTTGCTTGAACTCTCCTTGGGGCTGCTCCCCCTGTCTGAATGCCTTTGAACTTCCTCTGAATAATATCTCCCCTTTTGAACAAGGGATATCACTTTGATGTAATGCTAAACATACTCCCCCTATGACCATTACTCCCCCTGGAATTATGATTTTGTGCTCTTTCTTCAAATATAGGTCTCTTTTCTAGGTATGTATTTGATAAATATAGCCTCCTAGAATCATGGGAAGAAGAATGACTCCCCCTAAGGGTATGTCTACCCCTATCTTCTCTGCAATATGAACAATATGCTACCATATGACGATCCTTGGACCTGTTCATACATCAAACTTGTGCCATACCATATATCATGAAACAAAATATATGTCATCAATGAAATAGTGAATCATGAACAATATATCTACCAAGTACATCATGTACCAAAATGTGCCCACCATGCACAACACCCATGTACATCAACCATGTACATCAACAATGTGCCAAAACATATCATCCATGAAATGTATCCACCATATGCCAACATGTGCACCTACTAATATGCCAACATGTGCATCTACCAACATACCAAACAATGTGCATCTATCAATATGCTAAACAAATACCATCCATGAGTGTACCATCATACATCATTACTTGCACTGAGCAAGTATATCAACCATGTGTCAATAAGCTAAGATTCCCCAATGATGTACAACATGACTATCAATCTACATGTCTCAATGTGTAGCCCATCCACATGAAAAATGCATGCACCATGATATCCAACAATACCATATGCTTCTAA
>ML786378.1:231381-242773 GCA_009831015.1 Picea engelmannii | reverse complement strand
TTATCACCAAAGTACTATGGCCCTTATAAGGTGTTGCAAAAGATTGGTACTATGGGATACAAATTGGAGTTGCCTGCATCTTCATGAGTACACCCAGTTTTCCATGTTTCATGCTTAAAGAAGGTTATAGGCGACAAGATCCCAATTAAAACTATATTTTCAGAACTTGACGAGGAAGGAAAAATCATATTCGAGCCTGAAGTCATCATTGACACAAGAATTCGCCAGCTAAGGAACAAATCCATTTCAGAGTATCACAATAAATGGAGGAAACTACCGACTGAAGATTCCACTTGGGAAGATGAGTATTTTATATAGAAGCATCTAGATTTACTCAAGCATTGTAGAAAACACTTGTCTCAAGGGGAGGGGCATGTTAATCCCTAATATTGGCTCATTACCCCTTAATTGGGGCATATTATATTAGTAATTTCACTTTATTTATGTCAGATTTAGGCCATTAGTTGTAATTATGCCTCCTAGTCTCCTATATATACCAAGGAGACATTTTCATTTTGAATCATCTTGTACTTGAACATTTAAGTGGGGTAAAAGGAGGTTGCCCCCTCGAAGAGGCTTATTATCTGAAATTATCTCTTTTTCAAGGCGTTGAGTACTTTTTCTGAGGTTTTCCTATGCTATATTGATATTTGGTTCTTAACAATTTCCGTCGCACATACAACATCTGCATCTTAAGCTTGGTGTTGAGATATATTTTTGTTGATATTGCCATAGATTTTCTTCATAAGTTGCGACGGTTTTTTGTCGCACATTCAACATCTACATCGTAAGTTATTGGCTTCGCATAAATTGTCGTCACAACTTTCCACACTTCTTCATTGTTATTGCAACATAAGTTCATCGTAATTGTGACGATTCATAGGGATAACTGATCTTTAAGGTGGTGACATGTGGAGCATTTATTTCATCGATGTTTCCACACACACCTGGATTGTGGATATAGCGACGAAATTATTCGGATGAAAAAATATCACATCTTTCGTGGAAATTGCGACGTATAAGTGTGGCAATATCAATGAAAAATTGTCGCAAATTTGGTCATATATACTAGTGAAGGTGACCTTCTTTCTCTCAAAAGGAGGTAGAATTCGAAATCAAAAGCACTGGACTAAGTGATTTTTTCCATTGTTTCTGTGGGTTTTATCTCATCATGGATCTTCTTGTACATTTTGTTAAATCTTTTAGAAAAGTCAGAGACAGACTCTCCTTCTTTCCTTTTCAAAGATCCAAATTCGATGATGTAGTACAAAAAGTCCTTTTTGTCACCCCAATGCCTCAACAAGGCTTCATCCAATGCCTCAATACCAGTAATGGATCTAGGGGCTAGACCCATGAACCACTTCCTAGCTTCACCAAACAAGCTTTGGATGAAAACCCTCATCCAAACATCTTCATTTTCAATATTTTGGTTATGTGCATAGTTGTATAAAGCAGCAAGATGTTCCTCAGTTGTTACATCTTCTTTCGTAAACTTAGGCATGTATTTCAAATAATCTCCATGGGGAAGATCATTCAGTGGCTGAGTTAAAATTAGAGGAGAATATCTTGCAGCCACTATGGCATCCATCCTATTAGCAGGGGGTTTAACAACTGCCATTTGATTTTGGATTCTTGGTGAACAAGAAGGAGAAGAAGACTGGACTATATGTAGACTAGGAGAGGAAGGAATAGATGAAGGAGGGGTTTCATTTTTCACAATAGAAGGTTGATTCTTTAAAGAGTATGGAAAGGTCTGAGAGGGGAATGAATTTCCTACTTCTCTGGATGCAAAAGTTTTAACAGAAAGAGGCGTAGAAAAACCTAAAGTAAGGAAATCTTCAAAACTATCAAGATTGAAACACTTCTCAATATCAGGGGAAGAAAATGTATCAATGTTTTCCTCTTTCAATTCAGTATCAAAGGAAGAGTATTCAACAAGAAACTCTTCAAAATCAAGATTTTTGGATACTTCAACAGAAGATAAAGGAAGCTTACTTGATAAAACAACTGGAGTATCAAGAGTAGAATTAGGTAACTCACCAGAAGCACTTGTAATAGCAGCAGTAAAACTTTTTTGGGAATATTTTCCCTTCTTGATTATCTTCTCTGGGTCAACCTCAGGTGGTACCAAAGGTAGCTATGGATTCAATCTCATATGTCTGCCTTTAGGTTCCAGAGATGAAATAATGGAGTCGCTAGGTGCAGTCTGCAATGTTTGAAATACTGAATTCTAATGAACCTTTAGAATTAAGTTATTGTGTCGTTTTAATCCCAGGGAAAAGTCTTCAAATTTTCCCCAGCAACGGTGCCAGGAATGTTAGCACTAGGATTCATATTCAAATTGCATGGAAGGCAAGCCCAGTGCCCATCAAGTTATATGTGAATGAAAGCGTTTTTTAAAGGGTCAGATGGAAAAGGACTCAAATCTTAATGTTCTAACTCAGAAAATAGGGCTAGCATGCACCAACAATTAAGGTCTTGGCTAAATTATATCGGTAGTTTGGGAGTAAGTATGAATAGAGGGAAGACTTGAGTGAGAGTAGTGTAGGTACTATTGCAAACATCAAGTCTACAAAAGTCTAAGGAAGAAATTTTCTAATCACAATATCTTCTTGACATCAGAAACTAAAGAAGCTAAATAAACATATGATAATATACTGGTCAAAAATACACCATAAAATCACCACAATAATTCATGTGAATCATTCAAAGCATGGAAATTTATCATCAGAAGAAAATAGACTGAAAGAGACGCTGATTTCTATTAGCCAAAAAGTCTTAAGTCTAGTGCATCACTAGATCATAGTCACTTCATCAAAATATTACAAGTAAAAGGGAGCCTTGCTCAACCATCCAAACCTACTAAAGGAATTGATCTATATATTTATAAAAGGAAAGGGAGGAAACAACCAGAGGTACGAGTTGGCCTGTTTCCCTTGAAAATATCTAAACATTTATTTGTTCTAACAACTAGAATAACAGCCTATGCTATAAAACAGGGAAATGTTGGTGACTAATCCAATCATGCTTCTAACTACTTTGATCATCTTTTGTTGCTCAGCTCCTGTTTTTCCATGTGTCCGTTTGGAGCCTGTAGTTGTCTTCAAAATTCCAACAGCTACTTCTATAACTTTCTCCATCATCAACTTATTCAAAAAGATGTTGGCCTAGTCTTGCTAGATTTCTGGTGTTTGTTGGCAATTTCCTTGGGTAACAACTCTGGGTAGTGCATCATAAAACAGAATAAGGAGAGAAGGTAGTGCCACAGTGTTGCATATATGCTCCAACATTGTTCCTCTATTCATATATTGGGTAGAGCATGTAGGTAGAGCCCTTGTGTTATGTTTGTGCGTAAACTTGCTCCCTGCCAAATATTATGTAGTGCCTGTGGGTAGCGCTATTGTGTTGCACTTGTATGACGATGGAATATTACGCAGCACCTTTACATAGAATCACTTACACTGCATATCTTATAGGTTTGGGTAGCATTGCCAAAATGTAGTGCCTTTCAATCTTGAATAACTACAGAGCAGTGTGTGTCCTTTCGTGATGACATAACCATTTTACTTAGGTGCCTTGACCATACCATAGGTAATTCCTTTTACCACTGGGTGAAGATATCACTTAGGAAAACTCAAAATCCATATAGATAAACTCCTATAAGCCTATATAGATGGCACAACTAGTATGTGCATATCAGTTAACTCTTCCAAAAAGGAACAATTCTAAAAAATGGGGCTTACCATTACCAACTATTTTTTCATTTTAACACTTATCCTCACACTTTTCTCTAGTAGAAAGAGGATCTTCAATTGGCATAATAGACTTATTTTTCCTAGCATTGACTGGCTTCTTCTGTGTAGTTGTGCTCTCCTTGGTTGCTAGTTTATCATCCTCAATGGTAGCTTCAACCAACACTTGTAAATTCCTTTGGGATACCTCATATTTAAAGTGTTTTAGCTCTGCCTTTAACTTTATGTTATGAGACTGAAAGCCCTTGTTCTATCTGTAAAGATTCTTCAGTTGTTTATGAAGAGGGAGAGCCTTTCTCATTGCAAACCTTGCCAAATCAAGGGTATGATTGTAGCCAACCATGAGCTCTTCCATCTGAACCAAGTGGACCTTCTCTTCTGCTTTAAGACGGCCTATTTTTTTCCTTGAATCTCTGAGTTGCTTAATAAGTCTTTTGTAGGTCTGACTGTCGGGAGGGACAGTGGCATGCTCAGTCTTAATAGGATTTTCCTCAAACTCCTCTTCCTCCTCCATGGGAAGTGTCCTGTACACCTCATCAGGTTTCTCATTGGCCTTACTTTTACCCTTCTTTCTCTGCACAATGGCTTCTTCATTTCTTACCATAGGCTCCTCGAAGTGTTTCACAGGGGTTTCCTCTTTTCTCTCCAAAGGTCTTTTAATACCTTTACCTTTCTGTACAAGGGATTCTTGTTTTCATTTGACAGGCTTCTCAATTCCTTTCTCATAGGTATTATCTCTCTTTTCCAAAGGTCCTTTAGCACCTTTCCCCTTCTTCTTTTGTAGAAGGGTTTTGTAATTTCTCCTCTATAGGCTTTTCAATATTTTTCCCTTTCTTCCTTTGAATAGGGATCTGTGGTAAGGAATTCTCTCTATAATCCTCGTTAGGAACTAATGACCTTGTGAAAGGTCTTTTACCTTTGATTTCAACTGTTGGGGGAGAAGGGGAAAAGAGAAGATTATTACCTCTCTTAGATGTAACTTTGGTAGAAGGAGGCACCTCTTCTAACTGTGGTGGATAAGGTGGTGAAAATCTATGTGTGAAGAAGGACATACTTCCTCCTCAGCTTCAATGACCTGCTTGTTTACCTCTGAAACTTGAACAAGGGCTTTTCCCTTTCTCTTCCTACTAGTTCCTAATTTGGTAGCACTAGTAGGTGAAAAATAAATTTCCCTCTGTGATTGAAGAGTGGGTGCTAGATCCAACTTAAAATGAGAGGTAACCACAAAATTCTCCCATGAAATATATTTCTTGCCCAATTCCTCATATACTAGCATTCTGATTAATCTAGAGTGGAAAAGGCTAGAATCCACATCTTTAGATTTGGCCTGTATCCTGTCTGACATCTTACCCATACTCCTCAACAAGTAATAAGGAATATTCATCTCAACCTTACCAGTAAAATGTAGAAACAATCTTGTATGGTACTGGTATAATGTGTTGAATTTCCCTTCACAAGTAAAATCTCTCTGTATGATCTTCATTAGTCTGTTAAATTGTTCACTCAATTGGCTCCTTGGCATACTTTTGGACAGGTCACTGGCTTGATATTCAAGTTTAAAGATATCTTTTGCATAAGATGAACTCAAAGCCATGAATTTGAACCACCTTTCACCTATAATGAGGATCCATGCTGCAGTTTAGATGGAGGCTTCAGTCACTTCGAACTCCAAATCCCCAACCTTAGTTTTCTTACCATCAAACTGCAATGAAAACTATCTTGCTACCTCTGGATGGCCTCTCTGCATGTTCTGATAGAAGAAGAGGCACCCTACTCTTTGAAAGGCCTCTCTTTCCATGGGTTCTATGTTAAAAATAATCATGTCCAATGGATATGTCCTAACTATCTTGCCTCCGTTATGGGCCTTCTTCGATTTAGGGGTCTCCATGACTCAGATTGAGGGCTCTGTAACGGTTTGGTAATTCTCAAGAGACTTTGAATGGGGTTTCAAGTATGCAAGGCTAACCCTATACAACTGAGTAAAATGTTTAATTTCGATATGAAAGGAGGCAGGGGAAGCAACGAGAGGTTAAGAAGAGCCTCTGGGAAGTGCAACACATACGCAAAGGATAGACTAGTCTAAAGCTTGCAACTTCAAGGGATAAGGTAGACAACAGAAACCTGACTCACATACGGGCCATGAGGTTTATAGGTCTGAAAAAGAGAGGAGATGAGGCTATCATACAATGATGAAATTTTTACTGTTGTGAAAACTCAGCAAAACAAAAACCCGATCACAAATTTCTTGTGAGGAGTAATATGCAGAGGAGGTAACAGTGGATACCTGTGTAGTAGACACTTGTTGAGATCTTCAATGCAATAATAGGATAAAAATGAGGAAATTTTTCCCTGGAATCTCGCACAGTAGTAATATTTAGTTGACATGTGGTCGCCTGATCAAGGATGGTGAATTCATGCAGCACAACACTGTTGTGTTTTCAAAATTAGAAACTGTTATCCAGGAACATAAATGCAAGATATTTTGAAGTCTCTTTAACCGACTTATGGCACTAAAAACAAGGGATATGGTATCGGTCGTGGAAATCATGACTTGGGATGGCGGTATGATAAACGTGATGGGCGCTACAGAACTGCCTGATGAGTAGGCAGCGCTTCCAATTCAAAAATATAATTATATAGGTAAGAGAGAACAATGAGGCATGATTGTGAGGTCATGAGTGAGGAGAGAGGTGTGTCACATCAGCTTGATCATGGGAGGTATCTACCTAGGGGAAAATCATGAAAGGGACCAAGAAGAATAAGCCATGAGCTAAAAGGGTTCAAGGATCAAAAATCAAATTCAGGATCAAAACATGAGCTATGACTCAAACGTTTAGTCAGTGAAGGGGTCCTATCAAACATAACTATAAAGGGATGAGAAAACTACATTTTTATTTAAAAAAATTAAAATCTAAGGCTTTAAAAAAGATAAAAACAAACTAAAAGACCCAAGGCAATTTAGTGTGATAACACCTAGGATCGCTTCATCCTTTTAGTTGCTGACAGGAGTTTCAACTGTGCCTGTATTGTCGTTGGTTGTTGCTTTGCCTCCTAGAGCTGTGACTCCAATTCCTTTAGTTCAAGGTCTTCAGTAAGTCGCTCATACGTTTGTGCACTTCTACTTCTAAGTTGTTTACATTCCAAAGTGAATTATCTGATCCTATCAACTACGCTCCCGGAAGTGGCTTCTCTTTGATCTCACACATCCTGTGGGTTAGTTGGCACTGTTCGTAGCTCTAGGTATGCGATTCTCTGTTCAAGCTGCAGGATAGCTTCCGCAAGTTGCGCTACTTGCTACTCCACTAGTTCTTCTGCCTTTTTCTCTAAGCCTCATAGAGCGAAGTTCTCTGTTGACTTCTTCTTTTACTCTGAGATGCTCTGCGAGAAACTTCTCTTTCTCTTACTGGATCCGTGCTCTCTCCTCTTAGAACTTGGTTTGGAGGTCATCCTTCTCCTTCTACGCAACTCGACATTGCTTTAACATTTCTTGTTGTTATTTTTTCAGGGCCACCGTTTCCTATTATTTCTCTTCTTGCGCTCAATGAAGGCGAGCTTCAGTCGCATCAACAATTCTATGGATTTGGGAAGGTTCATCTCCTCACCCTAGTTCTTCTGATGGTGGGGATGTAGTGGATACTATGCAGCTGGATTAAAGGGCCTGTTGTACCTCTCTAAGTTCTGTCTCAATCCTATCATACATGGTTTCTTCCTTGGCTTTTGTGTTCTGCATAATATCCTATGAAGCATCTGATATGGCTGTGATGATGAAGTCGAAGTCATCAAGCGTGAGCACAGTCTGCAACTTGGTCTTACTAGCTCTGGATTTCTTCTTCGAGGTAGGTTTCATGGGGGAAACCTTTATTTTATTAGAGAGATCATCCTCATCAACAGGATCCCTAGGCGGTGTTACTTCACTTGGCTTCTATTGATCATCTTTTCCATTGGTCTCTTATTTATCTACTTCATCATCACCTCCTAGTCCCGTTGATTCTGAAGCAGTTTCTTCTGATGCACTGCTCAGGTTTTGTACCTCTTCGATCTTCTTCCTTCTATTGGTTCCAAGTGTATCGTTTTCTTCGTGAGTGGCCTCTAAGTTGCCAAGTAGTTTAGGATCAAACATTTCTATGGGGTCAATAGGGTTAAGGAGCTTTGCAGACCAGTCCTTAATTATCTCCTCAAGGTCCTCCTCTGTGATATTATAGTATGACTGAATCTCTTCTTTATTCTCATCTGTACGCGCAGTGATATAAATAAAGTGTCGATCTACGTGAAACTTCATGAGGGGTCTGAACTGGTGCAGGGTGTTCAACGTCATGCAAGGGACAACCCCAATAGCCCTCTTCAACTGGAGATAGTATTTGTGAAATACTGTGTTTGAATGCCACTAGTTTCCCATATCGCTCGAGTACCAGAGCATGGTGAACTTTGCAACAAGTGGATCGAATGGCTCAATATATGGAAAGGTCACACCTTTTGGCATATCCCAAGAAGTAAACGCTATGAGGATCAACATCCAGCTAAAATGGAACTCATAGCCCTGATCCTAAGCTTCGCGGTAATACAATTCGAGCTAGTTGACTAAGTACTTCACCTAGTTCATTTGGAGTCCTTCTACACATTTTCCAGCGAGGTCAACAACAAACCCAGTGACCTTTGTAGGTCTACTCTTTCTTAATAGATTTCCTGCGATCAACTGGTAGGCGAGGCGCACTGCACCATTCTGGATGGAAGCTACCTTGTAGCCTCGCGTCCCCTTTTCTACATCACCATATGTGTCTTCAATCCTCTTTGTCAGTGCGCGGTCTGCAACCTTCCTGGGTAGAAGTCCTCTGGGTCGAGTCCCTACATGCTCAATTTGGTGATCCTATGGAGCAACATCAGATCGACTATGATGTTTCTATATAGCCATAGATAGTCATCATGGTAGCATGATAATAGGATATTGACACACGCGTTAACCTCCTGGTGCCTTCCAAAATGTATAATCTTCATCACATTTAGGATGGTGGACTGCGCAAGGTTCATAGAAGAGGGTAGGGGGATTATCCTCGCGTTCTTCCCATTCATCCTAGTCAAGTACCTGTGAGGGGAAAGCATATTGTAGTTCTTTCGGTCTCCTAGGTTGAAGTCACTGAATTTTAATGTCGCGATCTTACCTTGCTATGTTCTAACTACATGTATCCCCTTTGGGAGGTATGTAGTAACCAAGGTATAATCAAAATCCCTCGGGACACTGTCATGACTCACCACGCCAGCCAAACGCAAGATGTAGTTGGGCAGGATAGTCGGTATTAACTTCACATTCGCCAAGTCATCTCGATGCTTGGTTCTCTTCTCTGTTGCAGCTCATCATGGTCTGGATCTGCGAGTAGTCGACAGGGAGGCTTGCACAATGAGCTCCTCTTGTCGACGAGGCTGCAATACCTATGGAAATTTCTTTCTCGGCCATTAGATTGATTATAAATTCTTCTACACACTTTTCATCTGTGTTGAGTTTGTATGACATACACGCTCAAGATCGGATAACTTAGATTGATGAAAGGGTTTTCAAAGAAATAGAACAGGTGTCGATCTTAGTAAATGCAGTGTGATAGCAATGAGTTGTCTTGGATACAATTCGCAAAAGTGTTCTCGGTGAAATAGTCGACGAAATAAGTAGACAACGATGTAATGGGTCTTCTCCAATGGACAAGAGGCCTTCATCAATACGGTTTTGTCCGTTGTGGCGCGGTCCCAATGGTATGAAGATGAGATTTATGGTCGTAACTATTGTTCTAACCATTTGGGGGTGTTGGTCTAATGATCATAATGCCTCCAACGGTTATATTGCTTCGACATGGAGAAGTGACATGTTGTGTTGTTCTGATATCCTGGCGATGTTCCAATTTTGAAAATATTCCTTCTGCAAAGTCCCCTCTGGAACATTCTGCAACTTTTCTCTCTTCTTAGTGAGCTTTCTAGCCTTCTTCCATGTGATCTTTGTCTTGGTATGTGTGACATGTTGACAAGGTGCTACAACTACTAAAGGAGCAACAACTATATGCCAAACCATCCAAATGTTTCTTTGGAGTGAAGGAGGTAGAGTATTTGGGTCATATTGTATCTCATGAAGGTGTCAAGGTAGACCCTAACAATATTAAGGCCATGATGGACTGGCTGATTCCCAAAACATTGAATAATCTTAGAGGATTTTTGGGTTTGACAGGTTACTACCGCAAGTTTGTTCGGCACTATGGAAGAATAGAAACACCTTTAATGACACTAACTAAGAAGGATGCATTTTCATGGACTCCAGAGGAAACTAAAGCTTTTGAACAACTTAAAGAGGTGATGTGCAAAGCTCATGTCTTGACCACTCCAGACTTCACAAAAACCTTTATTGTGGAATGTGATGCCTCGGGAAATGGAATTGGTGTTATCCTAATGCAAAAAGGAAGGCCCCTGGCTTTTGAAAGTTGACCACTCAAGGGAAAGGACTTACACAAACCCATTTATGAGAAGGAAATGATGGCAATAATACATGCATTGAAGAAATGGCGTCCTTACCTAATAGGTAGGCACTTCAAGGTCAAAATAGATCATGATAGTCTTAAATACTTCTTGGAACAAAGACTATCTTCAGAAGAACAACAAAAATGGGTAACCAAGATATTGGGTTATGATTTTTAAATCGTCTATAAAAAGGGGAAGCAAAATATTGTTGTAGATGCACTCTCAAGAAAGGATGAAGATGTTGAGGTGTTTCTCTGTGCTATCTCGATCATCCAACCCAATTGGATAATAGAAGCAAGGGATGAATGGAAGAATGACAAAAACGTGTGGACTCTCATTCAAAGGTTGAAACAGGATTCCAATGCATCAGATACATTTACATGGAAAAATGATTCACTATGGTATAAATATCACTTATATTTATGTAAGAACACCCAACTCAAACAAAAGGTACTATTGGAATTGCACACCTCTCCAGTAGGAGGGCACTCAATATTTTTGAAAACCTACCATAGAGTCAAGAAAGATTTTTTTTGGGATGGCCTTAAAATTGATGTTCAAAGGTTTGTGGAAGAATGTTTGGTTTTCCAACAAAATAAGGTGGAAACAATTAAGACCCCAAGTCTTTTACAACCATTAGCCATCCCAAGTCAGCGTTGGGAGGAGGTTTCCATGGATTTCATCACAGGGTTACTGAAGTCTGAAGGAAAGAGTGCGATCATGGTGATTGTTGATAAACTGACCAAGTACACACACTTTTGTGCACTCTCTCATCCCTTCAAAGCTAGTACAATTGCCACTGCATTCATGGAGATAGTTCAAAAGCTACATGGAAGCCCAAATATTATTGTAAGTGACATAGATCCCATTTTCACTAGACATTTTCGGACATAATTATTTTCTTGTTTGGGTATTCAATTGGTTCATTGCTCATCCTATCATCCTAAATCTAATGGACAAACCGAGATAGTGAACAAATGTCTTGAAGGCTACCTTCATTGCTTGGTCTCTGATAAACAAACACAATGGTTCAAATGGTTACCCTTGGCAGAATGGTGGTATAACACTTCCTTTCATACTGCAACAAAAATGACACCATTTATGGCACTCTATGGATACCACTCTCCTTCCATCACTTCTTCTCTAAA
>ML786378.1:159382-218481 GCA_009831015.1 Picea engelmannii | reverse complement strand
AAATATAATGAAAAGATTAATAAGCGCATTTATCTTTTGGGTTTTAGAGAAAAAAAAAAGGGGAAAGGAACAAATAATAGAAATAAGGAAACTGGTAATAAAGGAAACTTAATAAAGGAAAGTAGGGGACATAGGGTAAAAAGAAAAAAGGAATAAGAAATTAAGGACTTACTAAAATGAACTAAAATTAGCAGCTTCAGTTAGGGAAAGTTATTAAAAGCATGTGAGGGGATCTATGAACACCTAGGAGTAATTTTAGGAAAGTAGGTGGGTCTCAATTTTCTATAAAGGAAAGGGAAGATGAGGAAGATAGGGGGGAACAGTTAGCGTAACGTTACGCTGCCAGATTGTGGCTTGACTATTTGCTAGTGAGGAGTTGGGAATTTCTCAGCTATATTGGAGTGGTAGCTCAGCCTTGGAGGCGAGCTGAGAAGCTAGTCTTATCTCTGGATCTTGTGTGGCCCCTTTGCGGCTCGGGGGGCTAAGGGGGAAG
The DNA here is from genome assembly GCA_009831015.1 of Picea engelmannii. NCBI lineage: Eukaryota > Viridiplantae > Streptophyta > Pinopsida > Pinales > Pinaceae > Picea > Picea engelmannii. The sequence goes on along the minus strand of ML786378.1, from coordinate 217,988 downwards.
CAGAGTACCCCTAGCGATTGGCTGGGAGGTACCGGTGAGGTCTCTCCGGTCGGCGAGCGAGAGCGGCACAGAGCGCGGGATGACCTCTGAAGCAGGCGAAAGGCAACAGTATGATTTCTAATTCTGGTAGAGTAGAATGGATTTGGATATAGGGCTAGATCAGCCTGGGTTTAAGTTGGTAAACTGATGTTAGCATTATGACTGAAATTTTTTATAGTTTGGTTGTATGATTGATGCTAGAATTCTGTTTCCTTCCTTGGATCTATGCCTTCTCCCACCGCGCCATACATTTTTATAATTGTTTGTGATTGACCCCTGCGATTTAGTGTTAAACCCTAGAATTTGTTGCATTTCGCCTCTAAAATTTTATATTGAATCCCAATACTTGGTCTGGTCCTTGACCGCATTTTGGTCTTGTAGTTGCTGCTGTGGCATTATAGTGTTTCTCTGCGTTTTGGTTCAATCTCCAGCGCCTTTCTTTTTATTTAAAATCTATGCATTTTATAGCGAAATTCTCTGTGTTTTTATATCAGGTTAAGATAAAATTTGCTTCTCTGCGCTTCCCTTAGGTTTTCAACTTAGCGGACCCAAATCTAGACAGTCGTAAGCTCAATGCTCTGGGGAGGTTAAAATCTTCCTTTCTGTGGGTGTTATATTTCCATACGATCTGGCGTAGTTAAACGTTAGGTTGGTTAGAGAGTCCTTGCTTTGGGTTTTTATTTCCTGGCGATGGATGGAGGATTCCCCCCATTGGTCATTCACTTAAACACTACTCCCTTTTTATCTATTTTGATATTCCTGGTGACTCGAGAAGGATACCCACTCGCCTTAGCCACTTTTCTTGCATTCTCTGTAAAAAAAAAATTGCTATCCTGGGGTGGTACGCGCTGGAGGCTACCCGCGGATTCACTCCCTGATCTTCCTTTTTTTTTTCTCTTTTGCATTTGTTGTTTCACCCAGCCTGTCGATTGCTCAAATTTCCTCTGTGTCTGGTGGATTATCTCAGCGATTGCTGGTCGAAATTTCCTTTTGCGTGTGGTCGTCTATCTCAGCGTCGACTGTGAGGAAATTCTCTGCATTTCGATTTTGATTTTTTTTCTGCACGTTTTTATCTTGGGGTATCTTCTTCCTGGCGATTCTGTGATCTATTGTAGCTGACCGTTTTCCTCTGTTGTGTGGCAGCGTTCCTATAGGGGACTGAATTCCTTTACATCCGCGCTGGATACCCTCGTATTTCCCTTTTTCCTCCTTTCCATTTACTGAAATTACTGACAAATCTTGCCATCTGTTGAATTACGGGTATGTTTTGTTCCTTGTTTCTGTTCAATAATGGAAATCTACATTGATTCTTCAATGCTTATGATGGTGTGGTCATGGTGTGTGGATTTCCTTGAGGTGACAAAATTAGCGACTGATTCAAATTAAAACTTATTGCAAGAGAACTTACCCTTAAGTTGCTAAGTCCTACGTGTCAGGTCACTCCCTTATTTCCAAATGAAACGACATTGCTTCCCTACCAGGCATCAAGCAAACTCCAGTGAATTGTGTTAAGCTTAACTTGTTTGGAAAAGAATTTATTTGACAAATTAGAAGGAACCATATTGACATACAGTGTCACATGTTATTATCTGGGATGTATGGTTGAAAAATATTTTGCTGAAAAGTTTAATACTCAGTCCATGTCAATGTTTTTATTTAATTAAATTGTATCAAGATACCATGAAAGATATTCTCTTTGTCCCTTTGAAAGATATTCAAACTTGGCGAGATAGATATGTTTGTGTAGTCTTAAAAACAGAGGGATGGGTCAATATACCTTAATAAGATTTAGTACATTCAAATTAAATGATATTTTCAATTACATATATATAATTGTCAAATATATATGTAATCATTGTCAAATACATATGTATGTAATCATCATTGCTAAATATGTTGTTTCTATGAGAATAGTTCTATCGTTATTACAGTTGTCTTCAACCACACACAAGTTATTACATATTGTACTACAGTTGTCCAGTTTATGCAAATGTTTCGGAATAGTCCTGTTTTTCCCTTCATGGAAATTGACATTTAATTTATCATATGTCTCCCTTGATATTAATTTATTATGAGGTTAATTCATTACAATATTTACATGTGTTGAATGGAAGCCATTAATTGTTTAAAATATAAGAGTAAATACATGGTTGTTAATTGTGTCTCTAATAATAAATTGTTATTCATTAATTGGTTATGCATTAATTGATTATTCATTGGTTATTCATTGGATATTAATTGGTTATTCATAAATTGGTTATTCATGAAATGTTATTCATTAATTGTTTTTCTATTCATTAAATTGTTATTCATTAATAATAAATTGTTATTCATTAAATGGTTATTCATTAATTGTTTTAATCTATTATAAGAGTAAATACATGTTTATTATGGTCAAGATTTTGGTAGCTCCATTGTTTTTAATAACAAACAAAGGTTAAAGTCATTATTATTTTAATGGAATGATTTGTGATATAGAAGGCGATGACCTGGATGTGTTATGGTGATGTTAGGGTAATTTCATTATGCATGCTAACGCATGATTGTAGGATCCTTAATTCTAAGGGAACTCAATCTTTATGATTCAGCACACGAGGATTTGAAATTAATTAAAGTACATAATTAGGACTGGGTCGGTAACTCACCGTTTAAAGAAAAACAATGGAGTAATTGGTATGATTTAGGTCCGTGAGTCTCAATAGCGGTTGGTCGATGTCGAAATCCTTCTAACTTTTGTCTCCCGTAGAGGTCGTGGTTGTCCTTGATTTTGCAGTGCTTGGTTGTCTTTCATTGTGTGGTCGGCTTGTGTCGGGCGGGGTATAGACACCTCCTTGTAGCCTTAGTATATATGTCTGTGTGTGTGATTCCTTCTTTGTAAAGAACCCAGTGCCGTATCAAGAGTCTCGGGCCCTTTAAAGGCAGGGTTTCCACTCTTGCGACACACCTGACAGAGATTACTAGTTTCTGCCTGAGCAGTCGGCCAGGAGCTTATCTGACCTCCTCTCTCTCTCCAGAGCAGAGGAATAAGATTAAACACGCTGCTTTTCTGTGCAGAAATAATAAACTCTACTGTTGGATTCTTCCATCTATGACTGTGTTGTACTTAACACCTGGTGTCGTTTTCCGCTTACAGCTGCTAGTTGTACGCCTTATGTCTAGGGGCGTTTATTGCTTGTTGTCACTGTGATATGTCGTGTGTCGTCTTGTTGTGTTCGTCTTGCTTGCGTCTTGTTCTAGGTCGGGTTACTAGTTTCTACCTGAGCAGTCGGCCAGGAGCCTATCTGACCTTCTCTCTCTCTGGAGCAGAGAACTAAGATTAAACGCCCTGCTTTCCTGTTCAGAAATAGTAAACTCTACCACCATGGATTCTTCCCTATGTGTTCTTACTGTGCACAACCTAGTATGTCGTTAAATGTTTGCGTTGTGCGCCTTATGCCTATGGTTGTATATTGTTTACAGTTACTCGTGGTGTGCCTTCAGTCTTCTTGTTATAAACATCGTGGTTGTGTCTTGTTGGTTGTCGAGTGGCGACGTAGAGTCAAGTGTGCTTGTTACTTCTACACGCGCGCACACACCTTAAAAAAGAAAAAACAATTGCACCTGTTATTACAGTGGTTGTCATAACTATGAGGTTCGTTACATATGGTATCAGAGCTAGTTCGACCCTCGGATTGGGATTCGCTACGGCTTTCGTTGACGTGATTGGATTGATTATACTGCTGCTGATCGAGTTGATTGTGTGCGTGCAGGTAATCATGGTTATAGGACGCCACAGAGGCAGACGATGGGGTGTTGGGGGAGGAGGTGTGACGCCTCCAGCAGCATCCACGCCTGAGGGGTCTAACCCCCAGGGAGGCGAGAAGGTTCTCGGAGAGGAGCAGATAGCAGTTGGCGATGTTGTTGAGATGATGAGATCTTTTCAGCGCATGTCTGAGGCACTGATCAGCAGATTGGACCAAGACGAGGCCAGGGCGCTGGCACCCCCTGAGGTTCCACCGCGCGCACCGACCGTTACAGGTAGCATTCACCGTGAACTCAAGAAGGTAAAATTTCCTGAGTTCTTTGGTGCCCTGGATGACGTAGCCGTCGAGGCATGGTTGGAGAATATGGCGATGTGCTTCGCACTTCACGATTATACCTCCAACATGAAGGTCTGCATGGCGGTCTTCCAAATGAAGGGGAGCGCTCTTCTATGGTGGAAGACACTCCTGCCGCAGCTGAACATGGTCGTTGAAGACGTTTCATGGGAGCTGTTTGAGGAATGATTCCGAGAGAGGTACCTTTCAAAAGAATTCATTGAGCGTCAGCTCAATGAGTTCAACGCGTTACGACAGGGAGGTCATACGGTGCCCGAGTACGAGGCACATTTTATGGAGTTGCTCCGGTATGCTCTGCACCTCAACACTGAGAAGCTCAAGGTCAACTGGTTCGTGTTTGGCCTTAACGACAGCCTGCGTGCGAAGGTTAGGATCTTGATGCCTCAAACCTTGCACGAAGTTGTCCGAAAGGCCCTCATAGCAGAGGAGGAGCTTATCAGTGGGGGTCAGACAAGGACTCCAGCGAGACCTGTAGGGCAGAGTTCAGCTGGTACGACGCAACACCAGACACTAGAGAGACATACACCGGGACATCGTGGCTTCCAAAGGGGATCCACTTTTGCTACACCTTGATGACCACCACCTCAGCAGTAGACACCTTATCGAGGACCACAACACCAATAGTAGCGTCTCCTGCATCAGCAGCAGTTTAGGCCTGTTAAGCAGAACAGACCAGGTTTCCAAGCCAGTGGGCCATCATCCTCTACTTCGGGTACCAAGACTACTGGGCCGAAGAAGGGGTGTTGGATGTGTGGGGAGCCACACTACCAGCGCGACTGTCCTATGGAGAGGACCAGAGCGTCCGGATCAGCCAGACCCACTACAGTGGGAGATATGGGAAAGGCCCATCGGATTCACTAACTTCCAGGCAGAGCACCAGTCGACTGTGCTCGAGACGACAGGTACCATCGCTGACCAGACCCTTAGTATTTTGATAGACCCTGGTGCTATAGAGATTTTCATTTCTGGTGCAGTGCTAAAAAGGATTAAGGTAAAGGCGGTCGAACAGGACAAGTTTAGCTTCATGGAGATGGCTTCGGGACCCAAACAGAAGGTTGGAGGAAAGGTTACGGGTTGTGCCCTTAACCTGGGAGATTTTGTCATGAGGGTCAACGTGTACGTCATGATCTTAGGATCTTATGACATCGTGATCGGTATGGATTGGTTGGAAACGCATGAGGCGATACTCAACTGTAAGACGAAGAGGTTGAGCTTGGTCGATGATGAAGGACATAAACGAGTGATTGTAGGATGGAACCAGGGAGTATCCCTGAGGTTCGTCTCTTCCTTACAGTTACGGAAGAGTATGCGCAAGGGGTGCAAGTTTTATGTGATCCTTGCGCTAAATGAAAAGGGAGTAGAAGAAGGTCTAGAACACCTTCCGGTGGTGAAGGAGTTTGCAGACGTGTTTCCAGAGGAGTTACCTGGGATGCCGCCGGAGAGAGAATTGGAGTTTACCATAGACCTGAAACCTGGGACTGAACCGATAGCGAGAACGCCTTATCGGATGTCGACCCCGGAGTTGCAAGAGCTGAAAATGAAACTGAAGGAGTTGTTAGACTTGGGACTGATATGCCCTAGTGTGTCACCGTGGGGTGCACCAGTTATTTTCATTCGGAAGAAGGAAAGATCGTGGAGGCTTTGCAATGACTACCGTCAACTGAACAAGGCTACGATCAAGAATCAGTATCCCTTACCAAGAATTGATGATCTATTCGATCAAATGAAGGGTGCGACGGTGTTCTCCAAGATCGATTTGCAATCAGGGTATCACCAGTTACGGATCAAGGAGGATGACGTCCCTAAGACCACTTTTAAGACGAGATTTGGACATTATGAGTTTATTTTTTTACCTTTTGGACTGACAAATGCCCCAGGGGTATTCATGAGTTTGATGAACGGGGTGTTCCGCGAGTACTTGGACAAGTTCATCCAAGTATTCATTAACGATATTCTGATCTACTCTCAGAGGAAGGAGGAGCATGACGAGCACTTGCGCTTGGTACTACAATGTTTGTGAGAGCACAAATTGTATGGGAAGTTGTCCAAATGCGCTTTTTATCAATCGAGGATTCACTACTTAGGGCATGTCATCTCCGGCGAAGGTATCGCCGTGGATCCAGCCAAGGTTGAGGCTATTATGGAATGGCATGCGCCGACAAATGTCACGAAAGTGCGTATTTTTATGGGTTTAGCCGGATACTATCGACGGTTTGTCGAGGGATTTTCAAAGATAGCAAATCCGATCACGAAATTGCAGAAGAAAAACAAGAAGTTTGTTTGAACAGAGAAATGCGCGGAAGAATTTAGGAGGATTAAGGAGTTGTTGACAACAGCGTCGATACTAAAGGTCTCTGACATGGACACAGACTTCATGGTATGCACTAACGCATCCAAGGATGGGTTAGGCGGAGTCTTGATGCAAGACGGATGAGTGATTGCTTACATTTCCAGGAAACTGAGAAGGCATGAGGAGAACTACGCGACGCATGATTTGGAGTTATTAGCCATTGTATATGCCTTGGAGGTTTGGAGACACTACCTTGTTGGATGAAAATTTGAATTAAAGACTGATCATTGTGGGCTGCAACACATTTTCACACAAAGCGACCTGAACGCGCGACAACGACGTTGGTCGGAATTACTTAGCGAGTACGACTTCGAGATTACTTACATAAAGGGAACAGTGAACCGAGTTGTGGATGATTTGAGTCGGAGGCCATGCATCTTTTCGGTGTTGCCTCTTCAGACAAATCTACGTGAGAAGATTCTCACCTTACAGCGTGATGATGACTGGTACACAGAAGTCAAGGATTTTATCGGACAAAACACAATGATGGTACCACGATATGAGGGATTTTCTTTTGATAGCGATGGGTTATTGAGGTTTAGAGGTCGGATTTACATACCGCCTAACGACGAGTTGAGGATGTTGATCCTGAGCGAGGCTCATAGAGAAGTTTACATGGCTCACCCAGGAGTTACGAAGATGAGGGCAGACCTTAAACCCTTATTCTTCTGGAAGGGAATGAAGGCCGACATAGTCAACTTTGTGGCTAGATGTCTAGAGTGTTAGTAGGTAAAGGCTGAACATAGACACTCGACAGGATTACTTCAACCACATGCCATTCTGAAATTGAAATGGGAAGTTATTTCGATGGATTTTATTGGTGGATTTCCACTGACGGCAAGGATACACGACTCAATTTTTGTAGTAGTAGACACTCTGACGAAGAGTGCTCACTTTATTCCTATGCATACGACGTATCAGGCACCTGACATAGCGAGAGTTTTCATCAGTGAGATTGTGAGGCTGCATGGCGTGCCTAAGAGGATTATATCCGATCGAGGATCGGTGTTTACTAGACAATTTTGGACGAGTTTCCAAGAGGCCTTGGGAACTCAACTTAATTTTAGTACTGTGTATCACCCAGATACGGACGGACAGACAAAACATATGAACCAAACCTTGGAAGACATGTTGCGCATGTACATGATGGACCAACAAAAATGTTGGGAGGAATTATTGCCTCTAGTAGAGTTCGCTTATAACAACAGTTACCAGAGCACCATTAAGATGGCGCCTTTTGAGTTCCTTTATGGGCGACCGTGTCGGACGCCCTTGAGTTGGGATCGGCTTGAGGATAGGGTCCTGGTTGAACCAGAAGCGATCCAAGAAATGGAAGAGAAAATGCAAACCATAAGACAAAGGATTAAGGAAGTGCAGGATCGACAGAAGAGTTATGCCGATGCGCACCGAGTCGACCGTAGTTACGAGGTCGGCGATCGAGTCTTCTTGCGGGTTAAACCGCATAAGAGTTCGATCAAGTTTGGGAAGGGAGCTAAAATCTCTCCTAGGTTCATGGGACCTTTCGAGATTGTGGAGAGAAAGGGGCCCGTGGCCTATCGACTAGCCTTGCCTGATTCTTTGAGGCATATGCACGATGTTTTTCATGTATCTGTTTTGAGACATTATATTAGTGATCCTACGCATGTGATTGACATGAGTTCCTTGCAGGTATCGGATGAGGGAGCGCTCATGGCTGAGCCGGTCCGCATATTAGATCATCGCATTCGACAGTTACGACGTCGAATGGTAGATCAGGTCAAGGTCCAGTGGGACAGTTATAGTCCGCACTCGGCGACCTGGGAGGACGCATATGATACGCGCCAGTAGTTTCCATTTTTGTTTGATAGATAGACTTATGATACTGTGGTACTTATGATATTGTGGTACATTTATTTCAGCATTTATACTGAGAAACTTCGGGACGAAGTTTAGACCAAGAGGGGGTGTGTGTAACATCCTTCTCTGGCGCACTTACAAAACTTATTCTTTGAGGACACTTGCTTGCAAATGATCTTGATTTTTATGATGATAAAACATTTATCCTTGATTATGATGCGTTAAGATAGATGACATGATGTTTTTACTATTTTGATGTAGACAGGTGTTGTTGACTCAGTTTCATTGAGTGTGCAGGGTTTTCGACCTTGAGGATGCAGAGGCATCGGTGGAAGCCCCTTGGACTCTGGATTGAGTCAGGGAGTGTGCTATTTGGGTTGATTTATTTACAGTGATATTGCTTTGTTCTGATGATATGATATTGATTTTATGATATGTTGTGACATGTTCTGACACGATGGTTGATGATGCAGGCTGATAATAGCTTGCCGACCAGACTCACATATGGATTAAAGGGGCCACACACGATTTCCAGAGAGGTTGAGGGAGAGGTGTGGACAACAGCCCTACCACAACCTACTAGCACTCCCGCCGTGGCTTGAACTGTAGGTTAACGATTACCTAGTTCGAGAGGATCCACGATGTCCTGAGGGAAGATTGCGACAGTCACTCACGATGATTCTAAGGGGCATGCAATAAGGTGGGGGCCTTATTCCTTAGAGCCCTTAGTCTCCCACAAGTTCACCTGGCGGAGTGTTGACTCCAGGGGTTATAGATGTCTACCAATCAGTCAAGTCGGCGAGTGGCACCCTTGGAGCACATGGTGCATCCTGAAGGGCACGTCGCGCAAAAGAAACATAAGTTGGTGAGTGACACCCTTGGAGAACGTGGTGCATCCTGAAGGGCACGTCGTGCAACAGAAGAAAACGAGGCGAGTGGCACCCTTGGAGCACGTAGTCCGTCCTGAAGGGCACGTCGCATTGATGATGATGATGAGACAACCTAGATGACCCTAAGACCTTAACGCCTTAAGAAATTCTCAAAATGACTCCCCTAATTAATTGTCACCCAGTTCAAATCTAAACCTAAATTTAAAACCTCTCTAAGATGAAATTTTGATTAGCCTTAAGAGAAGACCCTACAAAAATAAACATAAGGATGCTAACCAAAACCCTCCTAAGTATTAGTTAAAGTCTTTTTAAATTAAGGGGGGGTAAAGTAATGAGGGAGATAAATTAATTGAAACCCATGGTTTTTAAATTTTAAAGAAGAAATTAAATTATTAAAGTGTGGGAGTATAAAAGTTAGGATTTTAGAAATATAATGAAAAGATTAATAAGCGCATTTATCTTTTGGGTTTTAGAGAAAAAAAAAAGGGGAAAGGAACAAATAATAGAAATAAGGAAACTGGTAATAAAGGAAACTTAATAAAGGAAAGTAGGGGACATAGGGTAAAAAGCATAAAGGAATCAACAATTAAGGACTTACTAAAATGAACTAAAATTAGCAGCTTCAGTTAGGGAAAGTTATTAAAAGCATGTGAGGGGATCTAGGAACACCTAGGAGTAATTTTAGGAAAGTAGGTGGGTCTCAATTTTCTATAAAGGAAAGGGAAGATGAGGAAGATAGGGGGGAACGGTTAGCGTAACGTTACGCTACCGGATTGTGGCTTGACTGTTTGCTTGTGAGGAGTTGGGAATTTCTCAGTTGTATTGGAGTGGTAGCTCAGCCTTGGAGGCGAGCTGAGAAGCTAGTCTTATCTCTGGATCTTGTGTGGCCCCTTTGCGTCTTGGGGGGCTAAGAGGTAAGCAGAGTACCCCTAGCGATTGGCTGGGAGGTACCGGTGAGGTCTCTCCGGTCGGTGAGCGAGAGCGGCATGGAGCGCGGGACACGGCACGAAGCGCGGGACGACCTCCGAAGCAGGCAAAAGGCAACGGTATGATTTCTAATTCTGGTAGAGTAGAATGCATTTGGATATAGGGCTAGATCGGCCTGGGTTTAATTTGGTAAACTGATGTTAGCATTATGACTGAAATATTTTTATAGTCTGGCTGTATGATTGATGCTAGAATTTTGTGTCCTTCCTTGGATCTATGCCTTCTCCCACCGCGCCATACATTTTTATAATTGTTTGCGATTGACCCCTGCGATTTAGTGTTAAAACCTGGCACTTGCTGCATTTCGCCTCTGCAATTTTATATTGAATCCCAATACTTGGTCTGGTCCTTGACCGTGTTTTGGTCTTGTAGTTGCTGCTGTGGCATTATAGTGTTTCTCTGCGTTTTGGTTCAATCTCCAGCGCCTTCCTTTTTATTTAAAATCTCTGTGTTTTATAGCGAAATTCTCTGTGTTTTTATATCAGGTTAAGATAAAATTTGCTTCTCTGCGCTTCCCTTAGGTTTTCAACTTAGCGGACCCAAATATGGACAGTCGTAGGGTCAATGCTCTGGGGAGGTTAAACTCTGCCTTTCTGTGGGTGTTATATTTCCACACGATCTGGCGTAGTTAAACGTTAGGTTGGTTAGAGAGTCCTTGCTTTGGGTTTGTATTTCTTGGCGATGGATGGAGGATTCCCCCCATTGGTCATTCACTTAAACACTGTGCCCTTTTTATCTATTTCGATATTCCTGGCGACTCGAGAAGGATACCCACTCGCCTCAGCCACTTTTCTTGCGTTCTCTGTTGAAATTTTTCTGGTATCCTGGTGTGGTACACGCTGGAGGCTACCCGTGGATTCACGCCCTGATCTTCGTTTTTTTTCTCTTTTGCATTTGTTGTTTCACCCAGCCTATCGATTGCTCAAATTTCCTTTGTGTCTAGTGGATTATCTCAGCGATTGCTGGTCGAAATTTTTGTTTGCGTGTGGCCGTCTATCTCAGCGTCGACTGTGAGGAAATTCTCTGCGTTTTGATTTTGATTTTTTTTTCTACACGTTTTTCTCTCAGGGTATCTTCTTCCTGGCGATTCTACCATCTATTGCAACTGACCGTTTTCCTCTGCTACTTGGCAGCGTTCCTGTAGGGGACCGAATTCCTTTACATCCGCGTCGGATACCCTCGTATTTCCCTTTTTCCTCCTTTCCATTTACTGAAATTACTGACAAATCTTGCCATCTGTTGAATTACGGGTATGTTTTGTTCCTTGTTTCCATTCAACAATGGAAATCTACATTGATTCTTCAATTCTTATGATGGTGTGGTCATGGTGTGTGGATTTCCCTAAGGCGGCGAAATTAGCGGCTGATTAAAATTAAAACTTATTGCAACAGAACTTACCCTTAAGTTGCTAAGTCCTACGTGTCAGGTCACTCCCTTATTTCCAAACGAAACGACATTTCTTCCCTACCAGGCATCAAGCAAACTCCAGTGAATTGTGTTAAGCTTAACTTGTTTGGAAAAGAATTTATTTGACAAATTAGAAGGAACCATATTGATATACAGTGTCACATGTTATTATCTGGGATGTATGGTTGAAAAATATTTTGCTGAAAAGTTTAATACTCAGTCCATGTCAATGTTTTTATTTAATTAAATTGTATCAAGGTACCATGAAAGTTATTCTCTTTGTCCCTTTGAAAGATATTCAAACTTGGCGAGATAGATATGTTTGTGTAGTCTTAAAAACAGAGGGATGGGTCAATATACCTTAATAAGATTTAGTACATTCAAATTAAATGATATTTTCAATTACATATATATAATTGTCAAATATATATGTAATCATTTTCAAATACATATGTATGTAATCATCATTGCTAAATATGTTGTTTCTATGAGAATAGTTCTGCCATTATTACAGTTGTCTTCAACCACACACAAGTTATTACATATTGTACTATAGTTGTCCAGTTTATGCAAATGTTTCGGAATAGTCCGGTTTTTCCCTTCATGGAAATCGACATTTAATTTATCATATGTCTCCCTTGATATTAATTTATTATGAGGTTAACTCATTACAATATTTACATGTGTTGAATGGAAGCCATTAATTGTTTAAAATATAAGAGTAAATACATGGTTATAAGAGTAAATACATGGTTGTTAATTGCGTCTCTAATAATAAATTGTTATGAATTAATTGGTTATGAATTAATTGGTTATTCATTGGTTATTCATTGGATATTAATTGGTTATTCATCAATTGGTTATTCATGAAATGTTATTCATTAATTGTTTTTCTATTCATTAAATTGTTATTCATTAAATGGTTATTCATTAATTGTTTTAATCTATTATAAGAGTAAATACATGTTTATTATGGTCAAGATTTTGGTAGCTCCATTGTTTTTAATAACAAACAAAGGGTAAAGTCATTATTATTTTAATGGAATGATTTGTGATACAGAAGGCGATGACCTGGATGTGTTATGGTGATGTTAGGGTAATTTCATTATGCATGCTAACGCATGATTGTAGGATCCTTAATTCTAAGGGCACTCAATCTTTATGATTCAGCACAAGGGGATTTGAAATTAATTAAAGTACATAATTAGGACTGGGTCGATAACTCGCCGTTTAAAGAAAAGCAATGGAGTAATTGGTATGATTTAGGTCCGTGAGTCTCAATAGTGGTTGGTCGATGTCGAAATCCTTCTGACTTGCGTCTCCCGTAGAGGTCGTGGTTGTCCTTGATTTTGCAGTGCTTGGTTGTCTTGCATTGCATGGTCGACTTGTGTCGGGCGGGGTATAGACACCTCCTTGTAGCCTTAGTATATATGTCTGTGTGTGATTCCTTCTGTGTAAAGAATCCAGTGCCGTATCAAGAGTCGCGGGCCCTTTAAAGGCAGGGTTTCCACTCTTGCAACACACCTAACAAAGATTACTAGTTTCTGCCTGAGCAGTCGGTCAGGAGCCTATCTGACCTCCTCTCTCTCCGGAGCAAAGGACTAAGATTAAACGCCCTGCTTTTCTGTGTAGAAATAGTAAACTCTACTGTTGGATTCTTCCATCTGTGACTATACTGTACTTAACACCTGGTGTCATTTTCTGCTTACAGCTGCTAGTTGTACGCCTTATGTCTAGGGGCGTTTATTTCTTGTTTTCACTGTGATATGTCGTGTGTCGTCTTGTTGTATTCATCTTGCTTGTGTCTTGTTCTAGGTCAGGTTACTATTTTCTGCCTGAGCAGTCGGCCAGGAGCCTATCTAACCTTCTCTCTCTTCGGAGTAGAGAACTAAGATTAAACGCCCTGCTTTCCTGTGCAGAAATAGTAAACTCTACCACCATGGATTCTCCCCTCTGTGTTCTTACTGTGCACAACCCAGTATGTCGTTAAATGTTTGCGTTGTGCGCCTTATGCCTATGGTTCTATATTGTTTACACTTACTCGTGGTAAGCCTTTAGTCTTCTTGTGATGAACATCGTGGTTGTGTCTTATTGGTTGTTGAGTGGTGACGTAGAGTCAAGTGTGCTTGCTACTTCTACACACGCGCACACACCTTAAACAAAAAAAAAAAAATGCACCTGTTATTAGAGTGGTTGTTGTAACTATGAGGTTCGTTACAACAAATGACCCAACAATTGAATAAATTAAATTTGGTTGAAGCAACAAATAACATGAGACCTAAAATTTCATTAAAAAATGGATTTGGGCACAACTCTTCATCATCTCTCAAAGTGAATTTTTCATCCCTGAAATAGACCAATTATATTATTTTCTCCATTACGATTCCATCACAACTGACAGAATCGAAATCTGAGGTCTGAAAGTGCCAAAATGATCATCTAGGTTTTCCTGCCAAGCAAGCCTTGATAGTGATGGGCATCATTAGACATTGATCCACTCAAATGATGGAACAATGTGTTCAGTTATCTTGACATAAGTTAATTTACGTGTTCTTCGTGTTGCAAAAAATGGCACCTCAATCGAGCATTGTATGAGGAAGTTATGGGCTTTCGAACTCAAGCTCTCATTGTCTCTTGCCAATTCGACACTTGGTATTTTTTCCATTGTGGCTTTCCTCAGAAGGAGAAGTTCCCTTTGAATCCCCCGAAGTGATTCAAAATATTTCCCTTTAATTCCTCTAATACATATCGAAGGAGTTAGAACAAACTCCTTCGATACATATTAGAGAATTTAGTTCAAAACACTTTGATACAAGTCAAATGATTTAGTATTAACTCCTTCGATGGAAATTCAGAGGATTTAATACTAACTCCTCCAATCCAAGTCGGAGGAGTTAGTACTAACTCCTCTGAAACTAAAAAAAACCTACCTCTCGTAAATCGACTATAATGTTTGAATCAGGTGCTTTCATTTCTCATTCTTTATATTGTTGTAAGGGTCTCTTCAAGCTCTACAACTTCCTAGTTATATGATTTGAGAAATTACTAACATATGGTATACTTATTTTTAGATTAATAAATGACACCTTGTTGACATCCTTGAAGAACACCATAACTCGACCGTGAGCAAAGGACCAATAAATCGAACTCAGGGAAGTTTATAAATGATACCTAAATTAGTTTATGTCACATTCATATGAATTATAATGATTAGTTTTGATCGATTATTTGGATTTACTCTCATATATTGTATGTTGAACAATGTTAGGTACCCATTCCAATAGGGAGATGCATTCTTGCAATGTGATCTATAGCCAAAAGAAATAGAACAGTAAAATGATTTTAATTGTTCTAGCAATGGAAAACAATGAGAGGAACCAAGATCGAACTACTGAAGATGAATTCTGATCCCTATGATGAATATAACCACATACCCAAAGACAATATTCAGGATGTATAAGGAACATATGGTCAAAATCCATGATGACCCACCACCGCTAGGGGACAAATTCAAAATGTAACCATTGTTCTTGTTACTCATCATCACAAAGAGGATGAGGAAAAATGTTGGAATATGAAAGGTCATGGAGGGATGCAAAAGGCCAAAGGTTTTATTGAACCTAAAAGAATACTAGAATAGAATTGAAAGAAGGGGAGTTTGTCTCTTCAAACATTGTACACCCTTGAACTACTTTGGGAAAACAATGTCAACTAAAATTGGAGAGTTGTCCTAAGAGTAATCGTGTACTATCAATGAAACTGTTAATACACAGAAGCTCTCAGGGCCAACTTTTGACTAAGAGAAGGACTTGCAGGTGTTGTTGTTTTGTTGTGAACTATTTCAAGAAGATTTTTCACATGGGTTGTAATAGTATGTTTGTTTATGGACTATTCTGATGCAATATATGTCTTCTTACAATTTTTTCATTCATTCTTATATTACATGTCCTAAGTGTTCGGTATGTGTATATTCTTTGCGCGACTAGTCCTATTGTTTTCTACGTTGTGTCGGGCACACTGGGGGGTTTGAGGGGGGACCACTAGACCCCCCTTCATTTAGGGGCAGTGCCCCCAAGAATTTTTTTTCCTTGAGAAACATGTCGCATTTTTTTGTCATTTTTCAAGTCGCCTCGATTTTCATGTCACCTCAATTTTTGTGTCCATTGTTGGTCGGTTTTTTGGCACATGGTTTTTGTTGATGGTTTTCTATTTCTGTTTAAGGAATTAGGGTTGTTGACTAATCCAAGTCATTGGGCTAAGGTTTTGGATGTCGTTGGCTTGTATATGTATATTTTATTGTAAACAATGTATCACTATGAATGAACATAGAATATGTTGGTTTTCTCGGTTTGGGTTTCTAGGGGAAAAATGTATGTGTAATGTGTGTATTTTCCATTGTATATTTTCTATTATTTTATTGAAAAAAAATGCAATAAAATATTGTACAAGGTTAAATCTACATTTGGTATCAGATCTTTTCTCGCTTCAGGGGGGGAACCTTTGCGTTCAAGGGTTTGGCTCATGACTATGATAAGCCTTGTTACAGTGGGATATTTGTGGTATTGATTTTTTAGGTGAAAAGAAATGGAGAGCAGTTCGAAAATGGATATCGAGAAGTTTAATGGGAAATTTTTTGAGTTGTGGAAGCTCAATATGGAAGATCTCTTGGTGGAAAGAGATCAGTGGATCACAATGGATCCAGGTACTTCAATAGATGACTGGAAAAATTTGGATCGGAGGAAGAGCACAATCCGACTATGTCTCTAATATTTAGTATTATTGAATGTGTTAGAGGAAGCTACAACCAAATATTTATGGGATAATTTGGGGAATTTGTATCAATCTAAGTCCCTAGTAAATAAACTATTCCTGAGAAAGAAGTTGTATAACTTGAGGATGAGAGACGGAGACTCTATGGTAGAGCATTTGAACACCCTCAATATTGTGGTAAGTCAGATAGTATTTGTTGAGATTAAAATTTCAAATGAAGATAAGTTTATCAATCGACTATTCTCTTTACCAGACTCGTGGGATAGCCTAGTTGTGGCCATAGGTAGTAATACAACTTCCTTGAAGTTTGATGAAGTGGTTTCATCCTTGTTGTTGGAGGAGATGAGACGAAAGAACATGGAAGGATAGAGAACATATGCATTATTTACAAGAGGACGCTCCCATGAAATAAATATATCTAATTCCTCAAGTGGGAGATCTAAGTCTAAGGGAATATCTATGTCTCCCAGAAAGTTTGTAAAAGTATGCTAGAGATGTGGAAAATAAGGGCACTACAAGAAGTAGTGTAGATCCAAAGTTGAGAAAAAGAAGGGATCTAAAGAATATCCTTTTACAGAAGAAAATACCTCCAAGGAAGAAGGAGGGCATGTGTAGTTGGATTCTTCAAGTACACATGCATATCATGAGGCATGGTTGATTGAATCAGGTACATCCTTTCATATGACTCCCCATAGGGAGTGGTTTTGTGACTATGAACGGTATGATGGAGGTAATGTTTTCCTAGGTGATGACTTGACAACCAGAATCATAGGTCAAGGAAAAGTAAATTTCATACTCATAGATGAAAGGATTAGAACAATACATGGTGTTTTGAACATCCGAAGATTGGCTAGAAATTTGATTTATGTAAGAAAAATGGATGATGCAGGGGTAAAAACAATATTTGAAAAGGAAAACTGTAGGATGGTTGGAGGAGAAATGGTGTTGCTGAAGGGAGTTCAACTTGGAACTATGTATAATCTGCAAGGAAGCACTATCAGTGACAGGTGTAATAGTTCCATTGTTCCTGATATTGGATTTGAATAAGAAAAAACTCCTACAATCTCTAGACAAAAGGTTATGTTGTGGCATCAAAGACTAGGGCATATTGGAGAGAAGCTTCTTCGACTACTACATGGTAAATGTATGGTTTAAGGTATGTCTAATTTCTCTATGGATTTTGATTTCTGTTAACATTGTGTATATGGGAAGTAGAATCAGGTAAGATTCCCCTCTAGTGTAATGAGGGAAGACGAAATTTTAGAGCTAGTTCACAGTGATGTGTTTGGAACTATGTCAGTTCCATCATTGGGAAAATCTGTGTACTATGTCTCATTTATAGCTGAATTCTCAAGGAATACTTGGATATATTTCCTCGGGAAGAAATATGAAGTCTTTGACAGGTTTAAAGAGTTTAAGGCTCTTGTTGAGAATCAAACAGAGAAAATAAGTAAGGTGCTAAGGACAGATAATGGTGGAGAGTTATGCAGGAATGGATTTGAATAATTCTCTAAGAAGTATGGTATATCAAGGAAGAATACTACTCCATATACACCTCAAAATAATGGATTTGCAGAAAGTATGAACATGATGTTGATGTAAAAATAAAGGTACATGCTGGTGGAAAGTGAGGAGTTTTTCACTATTGGGAAAGGTTCAATTCTCGTGAGGGATTTACCTGGAGCCATGGGGGCACCTTGAGGTAGTGGTCAAACGTGTGGTTGCACCCAGAGATACCATATTAAATGGTATTGTGACCCTATTAAATGGTATCATGACCCGTGCACACATAAGTGGATCAAAGCCCACCCCCATGTCCTTCAAATTTAAAGCCCAAAGAGGTTGGATCAAATGGTGGAAAGCAAGGAGTTTTTCACTATTGGGCAAGGTTCAATTCTCGTGAGGGATTTACCTGGAGCCATGGGGACACCTTGAGGTAGTGGTCGAATGTGTGGTTGCACCCAGAGATACCATATTAAATTGTATTGTGACCCTATTAAATGGTATCATGACCCGTCCACACATAAGTGGATCAAAGCCCACCCCCATGTCCTTCAAATTTATAAGTCCCCAAGGTGTAGGACAGTCGGTGACGGAGTGTGTTGTTAAGACACTCCGTGTTGTTAAAGTCACCGGTTCGAAACCTGCGGGGACAAAAAATCCAACCATGTTAAGGGTTGGTGTGGCTCAGGCCGGGTGCGATCCCCAGGTGATTTTGACGGCTTAGATGCCCCTGAGTCGTGGTTTCTCAAGACACAGGTTAATCGCATAGCCAACAGGTCCCGCACAATTTAACAAACAAAAAAAAATAAAGGTGCATGCTTAGTGGTGTCGGGTTAGGGAAATAATTCTTGGCAGAGGCAGTGGGTACCACATGTTACATGGTCAATAGATCACCCTCATTAGCTTTGGATGACAAGACTCTACAAGAGGTATGGACTGATAAGAAACCTTCTCTCACACATCTCAAGGTATTTGGCTGTGAGGCCTATGTTCATGTTCCAAATAAAAACAGGAGTAAGCTAGATAAGAAGGTTGAAAAGTGTATCTTTATTAGGTATAAATATGGTCTCAAAGGTTATAATATTGGGAACCAAAAAACTAAGAAGGTAGTGTATAGCTGAGATGTGGTATTTAGAGAAATGAAGTATGTTGTTAAACAGGAAGATCTACCAAGTAAGGAAGAACCAAAGAAAATAGAGTTTGATTTAAAGGATGATGAATGAGACCCTACAAAAGAATATGAATCAAAAGAAGAAGAGCCTCATACTAAAGTATAAAGGAGATCATTCCAAGAAAGAAGGCTATTGGAAAGGTATACTCCATATTATTTATGTTCAAATTTTCTTTGTTTATTACTGATGATGATCCTAGAACTGTTAGGGAGGAAGTGGATTAAGAGGATTGAAAGCTTTGGGAAAAGGCCATGGATGAAGAAATGGAATCCTTGGATAAGAATGAGTCTTGGGATATAGTGGATTTTCTGACTAGAAGAAATCCCATTGGAATAAAATGGGTATTTAAAAATAAGTTGAATGCAGAAGGAAAAGTGGAGAAATACAAATCTCGGTTAGTAGTAAAGGGTTATTCACAGGTTGAGGGAATTTATTTTGGTGAGATTTTTTCTCCTATTGCCAAGTTAAATTCTATAAGATTTATGTTATATTTTTTTGTTGCATTTTATTTTGAAATAGAACAGATGGATGTGAAGAAAAAATTACTACATGGGGATCTGGAAGAAGAAATCTATATGAAGCATCTAGAAGGAATTGCTATGAAGGGAAAGAAGGAGCTAGTATGCAAGATGAAAAAGTCTCTGTATGGTTTAAAAAAATCACCAAGGATGTGGTATAAAACATTTGATACTTATATGATGGTACTTGGCTTCACAAGAAGCAAAGAGGATCATTTTTTGTATTTTAAATTAATTCATGATCATTTGATTTATTTGGTATTGTATGTGGATGACATGTTGCTGATAGGAAACAACAAGGCGATTATAAAGGATGTGAAAACTCAGTTGTCCTCTAAATTTGACATGAAGGATATCGGTGCTTCAAATTTTATTTTGGGAATGGAAATTAAAAGAGATCGGAAAAAGATGAAACTATGGTTAAATCATAGAAAATATGTCGAGACAATGTGGCAGAGGTTTAATATGCAAGAATTTAAATCGGTCAAGGTCCCTATTCTTGTTGTTGTAAATTTATCTGCATATCAGTGTCCCAAGAAACAGGAAGAGGA
Source organism: Picea engelmannii (assembly GCA_009831015.1). Taxonomy (NCBI): domain Eukaryota; kingdom Viridiplantae; phylum Streptophyta; class Pinopsida; order Pinales; family Pinaceae; genus Picea; species Picea engelmannii. The sequence goes on along the minus strand of ML786378.1, from coordinate 197,868 downwards.
GGACATGTCTCGTGTTCCATATGCGAGTGCAGTTGGCAGTTTTATGTATGCAATGGTTTGTACTAGACCAAACATTTCATATGCAGTGGGAGTTTTGAGCAGGTATGTGTCAAAACCATGGAAGGAGCATTGGACAATAATAAAAAGGGTTTTCAGGTATTTGTGGGGCACTGCTAGCTATGGATTGTGATATCGATGAAGATCAGTATTCGAAAGAGTGTTGGACATACATGGATTTGTGGATGTAGAATGGGTTGCGGATATGTATCGTAGGATATCGACAAGCGGGTATGTGTTTAACCTGTTTCGAGTAGAAATTAGTTGGATGAACAAAAGATAGGTTGTAGTGGCACTTTCAACTACATAAGTTGAATACGTGGAATTCACTCATGCAAGTAATAAAGTAGTATAGTTAAAAATATTATGTTCAGGTATTGGGTTGGTACAACAATCTCTAAGGATATATTGTGATAGCCAAAGTGCAATTTTTCTATTGAACAACACGGCTTATCATTCAAAGACAAAGCATATTGATTTTCAATATCACTTTGTGAGAGACATGGTTGAAGAAAGGAAAGTGTTGTTGATGAAGGTGGAGACTTTGAATAATGTTGCATATTCATTGAAAAAAATTGTGAGAACTAAGAAGTTCTCTTGGTATAGAGGATACATGGGCATTGTTTCTCTGGATTGTTGACTATGTAACCGTGTAACCCCCTATATGAAAAGAAAACAACAGGTGGGAACATGTTGAATATGTGTTATATTTTTTCCTGACTAGCTCTAATGTCTACGAGATTGTGTCGGGTGTGCAAGGGAGTTTGAGGGGGGGTAGCTCCCCCAAGATTTTTTTTCCCTCGGGGAACGTGTCACATTTTTCCTCGTTTTTCATGTCGCCTCAATTTTTCATGTCCATTGTGGGGCGGTTTTTCGGCACATGGTTTTTTCCAATGGTTTTCTATTTCTGGTTAAGAAATTAGGGTTGTTGACTTATCTAGGTCATTGGGTTACAGTTTTGGATGTCGTTGCCTCCTATATGTATATTTTATTGTAAACAATGTATCACTATGAATTAATATAGAATATGTTGGTTTTCACGGTTTGGGTTTCAAGGGGAAAAATATATGTGTAATGTGTGTATTTTCCATTGTATCTTTTTTGTTCTTTTATTGAAAATTTGTTTGCAGTAAAATATTGTACAAGGTTAAAACTACACTGAGAGAATGAGTTGTTAATGTATGTGATATGGTGACTTAGAATATTATTTTTATATTATCATGTGCATGTGTTATCTGGCATTATTTAATCATTTCAACTGTCTGGGTGAAGCTATTGGTAGAGTTATTTTCATGCCAAAACTCATTCACTTATGTTATTTTTCCCCTTTCTAGGATAGGGTAGAATAGAAGTAGATTAGATCTGCATTTAGATAATCTTCATCTACATCTTCCATTTTCATAACCACCCATCACTAACCCACATCGGTGGACCGAGACGCAACTGGTAAAACCAACCAGCAATGGATGTCAGGCCAAAATATGGATGGGTTCCCTATTCCAAATGGTGAGAGATGTAATTGAGACTTCTTACCAGGGAGAACCCCTTACTGTTGTCGAGTGAATTTGGACCCGTCAACAAAATTGGTTCTAGAAGGAGGGTCAGATGACAAGCCTTCCCACATGGGGTCATTTCATTTAAATCTTAACCAACCTATGGATCCTCTCCATAACTCTATATGGGATGGCCCTTTTATTCTTCTGAGACCAACCAAGTTCACCTTCGTTGAAACAGTCAATCTCTTGTCAAACCAAAAATTCGATGTTGAAGGGAATGTCTCTACATTTACGCATCTCAAAATAGTTTACATCGCTCGACGAAATCTTAATATTGTACAAGAAAATGAAACATGTCGACTGCTCATATTCACATTTGAAGGGCGAATTAAAGCCCGGTTTAGGACATTTCTAGCAAAATAAATCTATAGTTGGAAACAATTCATGGAACTGTTTATCGTTTCTCATGATAATTATGTTTATGACAAACTCGTTGATGAACTGGAAAAAATACGTAGGGTAAGGAAATAATATGAGAATGATTTCTTTTGAATATTCATGTAGATTTATTGTAGATTTCCTAAAAGTAATGAACCCTCAAGCCAAGAAATATTTGATTAGTTTTCATATATCGTCTCTATTTCTAAAGAATGCAATATAAATGATCAAGCCATCTCCTCTTCACAAAATTATGATCCAACCACAAACGATATCAGAGGAATAATATTCAAGCATCACTCTGACACAACTACAGCAAAATATTTATCAATAATGCTAGACCTTGTAGCCTCCAAGTGTGAACCATGTAATGATCCCCCTTCCAAAAATCATGATCATATTCTAGCTTCTGATGAACCTCTCATTGAAGAAATCCCTTCATCTTAAAAATATGGATGCCTTCATGTACTATATATAAATTTTTTCGATAATAATCATCCACATGAGAATCCATCTTCCTATCATATAGTACACTCTTTGCATTACCCCTTTAGCAATGAAACAATGAATGATATGCCAGATAAAGAAGAGTGTCCAACCTTGATCGATCAAGCACTCATCCTTAACAATACTTCATCTGGTATGCATCCCTTTGAAAGTCCTTTGCAATTCGAATTTCTAGAACATGGTGAATCAAAATCTGATTTTGATTATTACTTTCCAGTCCTAGAATTGAATGAAATCATCCACCTATCACTCATTGATCCTATTCAATCTAATATTTATGACCTTGATGAACATATGTTAATCACTGAAAAATATAAAGTATCCAAACGAACAACTCATCACCATGCAAAGAATTGAAAACATGGAACTAATCCAATAACATATGTCATCTCCATGTTCTCTAGAATTACATGTTACTCCTCGAGAGAAGATACATCACTTACCCGTGAATTGTATCCCAATATTCCAACACTCCTCACATGATTTTGTTGATGTCATAGGAGAGGATTTGGAGTCATATTTTACTCAGTCTTTCCCTCCAACAATCAACTGTCATCTCTTCCCTCATCATGCGGAGAATGTCAAATGTGGAAACATGGATATTTGTACAGATAATGAGGTAGTTCAGTTTCAACCAATGATTATGTCAAGTTCTCATTGTTTCATCTCAATTTCTGGAATGAATATTGTTACCAAATCTGAGACTCCTTCAAATATTACATTGCATGTAAATTTCATTTGTGAGCCTCGTCAAGTACATCACTCACTTTATAACTCCATGCAATAGTCATATAGTGATCCTTAAATTTTTTATGATGGGATCGAATCTTGGTTGGAGGGATCCTACATGTCCACATGCATCATGAACCATAATGATTCCAAATTCAATTTGTTGGGTGGCCATTTGTGTGAGTTAATTATTCCTATCCTTCATCTATCACTAATCCATTCTCTGCAATTGATCTTCATTGAACATACAAACAGAGGTTTGTAGTTGCTTGACTGGATTTAGTAGAGCTATGCTCACACCTAGCTTCCTTTTAGCCAATGTAGGTTAGGTTAGGAATAGGATAGCCAACATAGTCATGTTACTTCCTTTCTTTTTGTATAACTTAGATATTTGTTTTTATTTTCATCTGAATAGGATAGGTTTAGATTTGTTTTGTTTTCTTCAATAAAGACCATCAACTATCATTATCTTAATTTGCAATTCGTGGTGATCGCTTTAGTTTAATTTCCTTTTCATCAAAGTTTTCTTCTTTTAGTGAATTTTTTTTCATTTTGTTTCACTGAAATTTTGGTTCTGCCCTGGTTCTCATCACATATTCATGAGGAAACCCTATTCAAAATTCTACTAGAAGATTCTTGTTTTTCTTCATTAACACCCACTCTAACGTGAATAGTTGAACAATTTATTACCCTAAGATGTGGAAAGAAGAACATATGTTGAAAATAATTTACAGCTGAGGGAAATACAGTTAGGGTCCTTGAAAAGGGAAATATACCAATTGTTCATATGTCACAGTTTTTAATGTGTATTTTTGAAGTTTGAAAGTATCTTGACCATTCAAGAGAGTATATACAGTCTTGCTCTTTATTTTCATCTAGGAAAGGAACCATGATTCAAAAATCATAGAAACGAAAACTTGTAAGACTGATGGTTTGATTTTAAACACCCACACAAGTATGGTCCCCTTTTTTTTCAAAAAAACATTATCTCTTATTTTCTATCCTATACCATCCTGAATACAAACTTTAGGCATGGTTTTGAATTCTACACAAATGTTTTCCAGAAGGAATTATCTTATCTGACATTGTGCTAAGTTGAATTTTCTAACGAGTTAGATAATGATGTTCAAAATTGGTGAATAAAACAATTTAGACTGTTTATCACTAGTTTTGATTGAAGATATATGTTTATTGCTTGCTTGCAGACTCCTCTTGTGGAGGTTTTTTTCTCTCTTGAAGCAAAGCTACGATTTGAAGTTGTCGAATGAAATGACCATAGAACATGACACCTAGGAATCTAATTCAAGTACAAATGTGAAGTTGGAATCACATGTTTGATTTGAACTAATGAGGATATGAATTTTTTTTTAGCGAGATAATATCTTAAGTTGGAGAACGTAGAGAGTCACAACGAGAACAAAGCATGTCATGGATGACTAATAGAAGTTCAGAAAATTCCTTATATGAAGAACAAGATTGAAAAAGTGAAGGCCAAAAAATCATGATGAAGGGTGTAATTATCAATCAGCACTAGCACTAAAACCCATCTAAACGAAGTATTACGCGTATTAGCTTTCACATGGATTGATAGTTTCAAGAGGCTGGAAACTTCTAGCTGGTTGGAATGTGTGAATATCCTTTAAGCTGCTTGGGGATTTTGTGATAGCAGTTAAACCATGACTGAGAATAATGGTTAAGAAATGGTCATCCTTTCATATTGTAAAGAAATAACATCATATGTAATGGAGGATCCATCCACACTAAGTAGATGCTCACATGAAAGGTGAAGTATCAATGTCTAAAGAATGAAAAACAAAAGGGATAGCTTTATGTATCCATGTGGAGAAAAAATACAAAAAAATATCAAAATCTCACATCCATCCCCTATCAGGCTATAAAAGGCCATCGCTTTCCCCATCCACTGAATGCTAAGAATGCACTAAATAATTAGGGAAGGAATGTAAAGGAAAGTTTGGCCAGACTAGGGGGCATGCAAATATCTCTGTCAATGCTATGGATGCTCACAGGAAGCAGAGAAAGGTATGTGACATTGTGGTGACTCCACCGGGTCTATGGAGGATCATGGTAAGTGGAGAAACACTTGTGAGATATCTATATATGCACCTGGTGAAAATTATTTATTTATCCCAAACCTATATCAGCCCCAAGGTGGAGATGCCAAACTAGATCGTCAACATAGTTTAAGGAAATAAAATTCATCTTCATTCATCCTCCATATACAACAGATGAGATATTCTAGCCAGTACAAAATCATCATGAGTGATCCCACCACAATGGAATAATTCAGGTAACCATTATGCATTATTCCCATAATTGTTTGAAATTAAAAGTAAATTGCATGACCCTGTATATTTTATGCTTATCAGTTAGGAAAGACTACCAGAGATTATGGCTTCATCAAGTGTATCACAATTTGTTGTTCTCGCACAAAAACCTCCCAATTTTCTTGTCTTATCCTCTATCCATGACAAACAATTGGTCCCCCCTATAATTATTCCAACTGAAACCATCGCACTCTCTCCCTTGTGAAAACAACTACACCTAATTTATCCTCACCCTACCTCAACTTATAATTATGAGTTCCTCCTCTGATCACTTCTACCTGAAAATCCACACTTCTGCAAGTTTCCTCTTCTTGTGCTAACACATAGTTCCTCAAATCGCATGTCCTTTACTTTACCTCTCCATTGGCACTCCATTGATTCCTTCACCAATACATAAGCCACCTCCCTTTGAACTTGGCTAACTCGTCAGTGCACCTCCTCTAAGCTTCACTAACGCATGTCTTCTTTACCTATGAAGTATGCTTGATCAAGGCCAACACATCAATAATGTTCATGAATTCATCATCAACACAAACACTCCTTCCAGCAAATTAATTTCTTGCACTTGTTTCGATGCATACAATAATGGTGATGATCCCTCCCTTTCTCTTCACTATAGTGCACATAAAAAATGTTCACCTCTTCATCCTCGATGCACTACCTATTGAATTTTTTTTGTCTCTTATTGAAAATGTGTCAACGAAAGGTTTTTTACCCCTCTTCATCATCAAGAACATCAAAGACAATCCACTCCCTCTTTCCAACATTGATCATGTTAGTGTAGCCCAATTTCACCTTAAGGCTTATCTCGCCCCCCTCCCAACTCGGATCCCTTCTTGTTGTATTTATAAGTCAATGTCCTTACATTTAAAATGACTAAACTCTCCATTCCTATCTATAAAGTTGGTCAATAATTTCCTATCTCACCTAAATCACTTCAAATCACAGTCATAATCAAGTTTTAGTATTCCAAGTGGCTTTCTTCGCACATGGTACTAGCTTGTTTGTTTTTTGTTTCTTGGCATTACAAATAAATAATCATTGTGGAATCCTTGCCTAGCATCATATGAGTTAATCAAAACACCTACAAGTCTTGCGTTGGTTCTAAAATGCACCTTGGGAGAAATTTGGTCATTTTAGCTCCTAGACAATGCTAAGCGTACTAGACGTTAGTTGGCACTTTTGGAGGATTTATAACTTTGTACTATTAATGCATAACCTCGGTCTCAATGGGTGGATCATGATCATTTACATCACATATCACCCAAAAATTGAAGAAATTAAATTTGGGTGAAGCAACAAAGAACGTGAGAACAAAACTTTCATTAAACAATGCCTTTGGATGCAACTTTTCGGTGTCCGTCAAAGTGAATTTTTCATCCCTAAAATAGGCCAATTGTATTGTTTTCACCATTACGATTCCAACGCAACTTAAATAATCGAAATCTGTGGTCTGAAAGTATCAAAACAATCGTCTAGGATTCCCTACCAAGCAAGCCTCGATAATCATGGCCATCATTAGATATGGATCAACTCAAATTATGGAACAACATGTTTAGTTATTTTGATATACACGTCTCTTTGTTTTCTCCGCATTGCAAAAAATGACACCTAAATCAGGCATCGTATGAGGAAGTTATGGGCTTTTGAACTCAAGCTCTCATTGTCTCTTTCCAATTCGACACTTCAAAGTTTTTCCAATTTTTCTTTCCCCAAAAGGAAAAGTTACCTTTGAATCTTCTGAAGAAATTCAAAATATTTCCCTTCAATTCCTCCAATACATATCGGAGGAGTTAGAAAAAGTATTAGAGGAGATAGAAAAAATATCGAAGGAGTTAGTTCAAAACACTCTAAAACAAGTTGGAGGAGTTAATACTAACTCCTCTAATACATGTCAGAGGAGTTAGTAGTAACTATTCTAAAACTAAAAAAAAACTACATCTCGTAAATCAACCATAATGTTTGACTCGTGTGTGTGTTTTGCGAGTTCTTTATTTTTTTTGAAAGGTATATTTGAGCTCTACAACATCTTAGTTATATGATTTGAGATCCAGATGTTTGGATTAATATCACATATGACCTAAAGGTATCCATATGTTTGGATTAATATCTGACACCTTGTTGACATCCTCGAAGAACACCATAACTCAACCGCGAGGAGAGGAACAATTAATCGAACTCAAGGAAGTTTATAAATGATACTTCAATTATTTTATTCCACATTCATATGCATTATAATTATTAGTCCTAGTGGCTTATTTGGATTTACTCTCATCTACTGTATGTTAAACAGTGTTAGGTATCCATGCCAAGAGGGAGACACACCCTTGCAATGTGATCTATAGCCAAAGAAAATAGAATATTAAAATGATGCCAATAGTTCTAGCAACAGAAAGCAATGAGAGGAACCAATCTCGAACTACTGAAGATGGAGTTTGAACCCTATGACGAATATGCCCCCATACCCAAGGCAAGTATTCATGATTCACAAGGCACATATAGATGAAATCCATGACAACCCACCAGTGTTAGGAGAAAAATTTGAAATGTAACCATTGTTCTTGTTACTCATCATCACAAAGAGGATGATGAAAAAATTTGGAAGACAAAAGGTCACGAAGGGAGATGAAAGGCCAAAGATCTTATTGAACCTCAATAAATACTAGGATAGAACTGAAAGAAGGGTATTTTGGCTCTTCGAACATTGTACACCTCTAAACTACTTCCAGAATACAATGTCAACTAAAATTGGAGATTTTTCCTAAGAGTTTTGATGTACTATTGCTAAAACTGTTAATACAAAGAAGCCCTCAGGGCCAACTTTTGACTAAGAAAAGGAATTTCATGTGTTTTTCCTTTGTTGTGAACTATTTCAAGCATAATGTTTGTTTTTCACATGGGATGTAAGAGTATTTTTGTTGATGGACTATTCTGATGCAATATATGTCTTCTTGTTGTTTTTTCATTATTTCTAATATTACATGTCCTCAACTAATGAGATTCTAATGTATGTGATATAGCGAATTATACTATTATGGTTATATATTCATGTTCATGTGTTATTGGACTTTATTTCTTCATTTCATCTATCTGGGTGAAGCTATTGGTAGAGTTAGTTTCATTCCACAACTGATTCAATTACATTAACTCACTCCTAGCTAATATAGGGTAGAATAGAATTATATTATATCTGCATTTATATTGTCTTCATATACATATTCCATTTGCATAACCACCCATAACTCACCCAAATCAGTGGACCGGTCTAGAATCGGTAAAACCAACCAGCAATGGTTGTCAAGCTAGAATATGGATGGGTTCCCTATTCGAAATGGTGAGAGGTATAATTGGACCTTCTTACCAAGGAGAACCACTTATTGTTGTCCAGTGAATTTGGACCCGTCAACAATAGGTCAATTCATGTTACAAGGAATAATTCTCTATGGCTTGGGGTAGGATCACAACAAACAGAACGACACCCACAAAATAACTCAAATCTAAAATATGCTAGATAATTGGAAATGCCAACAAAGGGAAGGATATAATCATACCTCTTCCATACATTCGTACAAGACCACATAAATACCATGATCCAATTCTTGATACCTACAACTTGTCCTCAAAATCCAAGATACACAAGAATATGGAAAATATATGAAATGTCTGCATATAAATTAGCATAATCCATTAACATGTATAACAAATTTATCCATGGAAAATAACATAAACATTTGCAACATATAATTGGACAATAAAAGATTATTTATATTAATATAATCAACAGGAATATATAGGTGACAACCTCCTATGTCAGCAACTCGTCGAAACTGAGAAATTGGGTCCCTTCACCTAGACCTTCACCACTTCAATCCTCCACAAGGAAAGCTCACAAGTTATAGGAGTAATTTGATTCCTCCTTCACAGAATAGGGAGATCTTGGGGGATGAACATAAGGAGAGTTCATAGTTAAAGTACTAAGAGATGTGGACTCAACAATGTAATATGAGGAAAAATTTCTCCAGAGTGTACTTTCTCTCTTCTTCCTCTCTCCTCTTCCCAAGGCTTGTATATGTCTCAATTTATAGTCTTAAAAGGGAATTAAAGGATCTTATCAAAGAGTTTCCATCATATGAAAGGTCAAGGGTTATGTATCCCTTGAGTTGGCATGGAAAACCTGAGATATTTTTTACTTTTGAGCACAAAAACCAATGTACAAGGGCTATAATGGAGAAACCTACGTATATGCAAGTTGTATAACTATAGCCCATGTATATGTACACAAATTTGAATTTTTGACTTTGGATTGAGAAAAATGGGGAAATTGAGTATACATAGGGAAAGGTAAGGCCACTAAAGAATGATGCATAGAGTGTGGAAAAATCTTCTATAAAAAAATCCCCCTAATGCGCGAGGTCATAGGAGCAATAATGATGGCCGAAATATATTATAATTCCCAGAAGTGGAGTAGTGAGGACCCAACTAGAGGAAGTAGTCACCTGTTAGAATATTTCAATACGTATGGACACTGTACACATGGATTCCAATTTGAAGTACACCACAGATCCATGTGAATATATAGAAGATAATTGTTCATGTCCATGAATAGGAAATACAAAGAAGACATATTCCATAGGTGGTCATAGTCACGAACAAGACATAGTGGAGTTCGGTCTCAAAATCAACTGAAGATATTTGTATACAATGAAGTAAAATATCATCTTCCATGATGATTGAAGTCATATAGGTATTGGTACGGTGAAAGGCAGTAGCAGGTATGAGGTGTTTCTACCATGAATTGGAGGTCTTCTACACTGGTTGTTGATGGTGCAATTCTTCATCGTGTGAATAAAGGAGTTGAAGTTGAACACCATGAGACTTCGTTTGATTATCGTTCATTGAGGTATACCATTAACAAACATGAGAAAACCCATTCAACAAGTGTGAATAAAGGTGCTGAGGTCGAATACTTGAGGAATCCATCGAGCAGGAGACATTGATTTATTCCCAATTGTCGATGGAAAGAGAACCTGCCACTGATTATTGCAAGCCTCTAGGTAATATTTTGACTCTAGATATCAATTCCAAAATAGATGAGCTGAAGTCAATGGAATGAGATCCACTGAAAGGAGAGCATTAAGGTATCTCTCATTATCTAGCACGAGGTATGAAGAAATACTTTGACGATTAAGAATAAATCGGATGAATATAATATGCAATAACCAATGACCATGTGCATCTCTCACGTGCACCCAATTAAGTAGTACATGAAATATATCCTATGAATAACAACCATTAATGAAAATTGTTGACACAGGCGAGGAAACCACCAATAGGGTCTAATGGAATCCACAACACTGCATGAATCCCAATGTGTGAATAAATTTCTTGTCTTCTTGTCTATGAATAAATGTCGAGCTAATTATATGATATTTATTTCAACATTAAATTGTCAACCCGGGGTTCGTAAACTTAGAGATGTAAGCACAGTATATGTAGGGCTCAAGCAATCTATTCGACTCTAACATTCAAAAGGAAACACTTTGACTAAAACTAAATCTAAAATCTAAAAAGTATGAAATTGCATCAAAGGAAATTAATCTAATAAACCTTGCAACTGAAATTGTCTCTAACTATGAAATAAACTGAAATTGAATCTAACTTATGAAAACAATTGAAATTGAATCTAACTACGAACATATGAAATCTAAAATTAATCTATGAAAACATGGAATTGCATAAATCAAATCTAATAAAAGCATTGAAAATTACAAATAACAAAAGGCAAAATGAAAAGCATGTGAGCTCACACGAGAAACTAAATTAATAAATCAAAACATGAAGAAATCTAACTCTTTATTCCAAAAGTATCAATCCAATTACAAAATGATGAGATCCATATATGACTCTCAAAATGACAAACCATTTCATTATTTCTCTATTTCTAGAGAGAGGCCTCCTCCCAAATGAGGAGAGGTCCCTCTTATTTATACATGAATGAGGATTAACCACTCATAATTACAGATCCACCTTTTCCTCCAACTATCCATTTAAACCCTCCACAAATATCTTGGATAAGATATTCTCTCCATAATATTATCTTTGAATTAACTTTTCAAATATTTAAAATGTGGAAAACATTTGAGAAGCTTCTTGAATCCTCCTTTGTTTGAAATATTCCTATATCACAAATATCACACAAATCTTTAGGATAAATATGAAAAATATATATAATTTCTAAATTTTAATCAAGAATTCTCTTAGAAATGCTCAAAGATAAATAATTTGGAAAAATAGAATATGAACCCATATGTATATGAAAGTGGTGGAGATTAAGGGTTTTTTGGAAGGATATGGTATGAATCATGGTGACAAATAGTATATGAAAATGTGGTATTTATGCGACCCAACATTCCCCCCAATTGAAGTTGTTGCGTGTCCTCATGCAACTATGCATTGATTCTCTTTAGCCTTTTGGCATATTAGCTATGGCTTTTCATGATGATGTTGTGTAACAAGAAATCATTTCATGATGAATGTTACATGAGTGGAAGCTTATATTTATGGTTGGCTCTTGTGTGACAACCATTAATATGATAAATGTTGGTTCTTGTGTGAACAACATTTATTCATCCTACTTGTTTTCTTGCTGCAAATCATAATATTGGGAACATGTATGTACTGGAAATGATAAGTCATCAATATCGTAGAAAACCCATTTTTTATGTTATGAATCATGCCAAGATAGATAGCAATGTTTTTGAATCAAAATGCAATGAAACATAGTTTGGGAAATACATATTGGTTGAAGGTAAATGGAATGATGGTTATGTAAATGGACTCAAGAAATAAATATCCCCCCCCGCCCCCCCCCCAACTGAAGATGTAGGAAAATGAGAAGACTAAGGTAGGGGAATTTTCCAAATTTATCTATTTTTAGCACTTAAGGAATTACAAGATTAAAGTTTAGAAAATAATATACCTTCTCTTACCCCAAGACCGATGAACAATGCAAATAGGAAGGTGGTTGTTTCTCTTGAAGAAGGCTATGAAGTGAAAGCATAAATGTGATTTGGCTGAAAAAATGTTGCATTATGGTACAGAATAGGTGCAGAAATGGTATTGAACCAGTACTGAACAGGTACGAAACCGGTACTGAACAGGTACAAAACTAGTACTGAATAGGTACAGAAAGAAAATAAACAGAAAACTGAATTGAAACTGAATTGAAAGTAACTACGGTGAAGACATCTCGAACAAAGTGTAAACAAGTCAACTGTCGAGCTTCAAGCTATGTACTGGAAACTACTGCAGCTGGGAAAGTGAAAAAAGCCTTGCTGAGATACAAATGAATTCCCTATTTTTGAAGCAAACAAACTATTGGTTATCTCTGAACTGGTCTTCCTTTTATTAGCATAAAGAACCATAAAAAAACATATTGTCTGCAACTACTACAAACCCACTCTATGGTACAATTCTTAATTGTGTGAATAGATTTTTTTGAAGTAGAACACAATAAGAAATTGTTGGATTATCGACCATTAATGAATGTCATTAACCAACATGAGAAAACCCACCATTGATGTCAATGGTTATCAAGGTACCTAGAGTACACTCTAGTCCATGTGAATAAAGGTGTTGAAGTCGAACATATATAGAGTCCACTAGTCAAGAGGCATTAATGAATCCTCCTGCTAGTGGCGAGAGAGCTTGCCATTAAGCCATGCAAGCCTCAAGGTACTGAAATATTCTCTAGTCCCTATTCCAGATAAGGTGTTGAAGTTGATGGAAAGGAACTTGTTGAAAGGTGGACCTTAATGTATTCCACATCATTCAACGCGAGTGCAAAACAAAAAGATTTGCAGGATATAATTTGGTGGAATAGTAAATACTCACTAGTGGATTTTTGTTAGGGTCCTAACCCACACATATGTAGATCAATATATTTGGATGTAATAAAGGTCAATATTAATAAGGCATTTCAATAAAATAGAATAAGGCATATGTAAGAAGACCTAATAGAAGCTTTCACTTCTAGAAGGATCTTCCTCTAGATGCTTCTCTTGATAGACATATTTAGTATAAATAAGGGTCGAGGGTATGAAAACCTTAGCTGGGAGATTATTGTAATAGAGCATTGCTCGATTGGAGGTTTCCCCCTCGAAGAGGCCTGTGAACATTTCTTTATGAATCAAAGTGCTATTTTTGTTGTTGTTCTTATATCATTTATGTGTTATTGTGGAGATTATGCTGGATATATTACTATTATTCTTCCATTTCTAGCATTTTATTTATGTTCTGCATATTTATTATATCTGGTATCTTGCAAGTGGTATCATAGCACTTTACTTGGCAGAAATTGTGGAAATTTTTTTTTAGGGTAGAGATGTATTCCGACATCTTTAAACCACAGAGATCTGTCGTTACTTTCATAAACCCACGGTTGAGGGATTCATACACGCAGGAAATACAAGTGGTTCTTAAACGCACATCTATTGGCCACCCTTGTTCTATTTTATTGAAAGGCCCATGTCCTCATGGCTCGACCCTCGAATTGGGTGGAGGCTACTAAAAGATCTAAAGAAGCACAACAGGTTGTATCATCTCAAGATATAGGTAGTCAAGATATTGAAGTTTTAAAATTTTAAATTTTTAGGGTTTTTTCCGTGGACGAAGGCATGATTTTTTTTTTATTTCTGTAGCATATAGAGGCCCAATTTGTCCAAATAAATTATAGATCTGAGTTCCTCTCACAATTTCACCCAAATTCAAGAATGAAATCCATCGAAATGGAGTCCGGGAAGTGAAGTTATGAGCATTTTAACTTCAGTAGTTTTTTAGGGTTTTTCCAGAAGAAACCACGATTTTCTGTCATAACTTTCTGGGGTTACAAGGGTGGCCAACAGATGTGCGCTTAAGAACCACTTGTATTTACTGCATGTATGAATCCATCAACTGCGGTTTTATGCGCGTAACGATAGATATTTGTGATTTAAAGACGCCAGAATACGTCTCTACCTTGAAAAACAAATCCCACAATTTTTGCGAAGGAAAGTGCTCTAATACCACTTGCAAGATACCAAATATAATAAATATGCAAAACAGAAATAAAATGCTAGAAATGGAAGAATAACAATAATATATCCAGCATAATCTCCACAATAACACATAAATGATATAATAACAACAACAGAAATAGCACTTTGATTCAAAAAGAAATGTTCACAGGCCTCTTTGAGGGGGCAACCTCCAATCGAGAAGTGCTATGTTACAATAATCTCTAAGCTAGGGTTTTCATACCCTCGACCCTTATTTATACTAAATATGTCTATCAAGAGAAGCATCTAGAGGAAGATCCTTCTAGAAGCGAAGCCTTCTATTAGGTTTTCTTACATCCGCCTTATTCTATTTTATTGAAAGGCCCTATTAATATTGACCTTTATTACATCCAAATATATTGATCTACCTATGTGCGGGTTAAAATCTCCCGCTAGGTGATTGGAACTAGGTGCCAAATTCAAACCAACCTTTCCAAGTTAGCTGAAGAAGGATCCATTTGGCTACAGCCAGAAGCAATTTTGGACCAGTGTGAGCGTCACCTGCGTCAGAGAACCATCAAAGAGGTGCTAATCCAGTGGAAATATATGAATCTAGAAGATGCCACTTGGGAACCAGCTACCATTCTGCAATAGTTTCCACATCTCAATTCTTGAGGACAAGTCTGTTTTTAAGGGGGTGGACATGTTAGGGTCCTAACCCACACATAGGTAGATCAATATATTTGGATGTAATAAAGGTCAATATTAATAAGGCCTTTCAATAAAATAGAATAAAGCGGATGTAAGAAGACCTAATAGAAGCTTCTGCTTCTAGAAGGATCTTCCTCTAGATGCTTCTCTTGATAGACATATTTAGTGTAAATAAGGGTCGAGGGTATGAAAACCCTAGCTGGGAGATTATTGTAACAGAGCACTGCTCAATTGGAGGTTGCCCCGTCGAAGAGGCTTGTGAACATTGCTTTCTAAATCAAAGTGTTATTTCTATTGTTGTTCTTATATCATTTTTGTGTTATTGTGGAGATTATGCTGGATATATTAATGTTATTCTTCCATTTCTAGCATTTTATTTATGTTCTACATATTTATTATATATGGTATCTTGCAATTTTTCGAGCCCTAGTTAGTTTATGCTCGTTGCTTTTTCACTTTTGAAGAGTCTGAAAAATGGCTAAAAGAAGACTCGATATGAGGCAAAAGATAAGTGTGGCTCAGGCAAATTATATGTGACTCAGAAAATTAAGCATGTAGAATGGCACAAGGTAGTGGCGATGGATAGAAAAGTGTTAATCCAACTATATAGAAAGTGGCAAAATGGGCTTCAACATGATTTTAACTGAGGAGCTTCGAAAAAATTACGTTCTCTTCTCGAAAATTTATGTGATTTCGGAAATCACTTATGTACGCAATATGATCCTCTTGAAACAATAAAGTGTTGGTTTTTTTTTTCTGCAACAAACTTGTGAGAGTATTGAAAAAGATAACTTGCAGAAAAACACATATTTAAACAAATCAAATGCAAAACAAAGTGAAATGAATTTTTACCTAAGAATAGTAACGCATCTTAAGCACTTTTGGTCAAAACCTATTTTTGAATGACTTGCACAAACAAGTTAGTGTAAATCATGTTTTAAAGCATTAAATGTTTGGTTTTGAGAAGATTTCAAAGTTTATTGGCAACAATTTTTAATTTTTATGTGTTTTCATTTATTTACCTAATAATAATGACAAAAGTGTCTCTGAGGAATGGTTGTAACCACTGCTAACCAATGAATCAGTGTCTCTCTCTCATAGTTTTAGCTTCTTTATCCCACTAGGGTTTCAGGTGATTTCTCCAGATCTTTTTCTCTTGGCTATCATCATTCTTTCAGAATGTGTAAATACAGAGGGATTTAGCCATGAAATCCTCCACGGGCATCTGTGATAAGATTACATAATGTTGACCAGACGATGGATGTGTATAATGTAGTCATGGAAGATCCGACGATGTTTCCTATCATCACCTATTCATTGCTATCTCTTCTCGGTCAGGCTACTATGAAAACAATTAGTTCATGCATAATGAAATTGAGAATAAAGATATAAATCCGGTTCAATTTTGGTTGTCTGGTTTTTTGTAATGAACTTCTTCACAAAATCCGCAATCCTTGCAAAGATCTTGACATGCCTCTACAGTATTTCATAGGTTTGTCTCATTTGTACATCTCTCTACTGAATTAAATGGTGATCTCATGACAGGTCGACGATTATGTAAAACACCATCTATATTGGATCAAGTGTTCGAAGGAGAATTTCAATGCCTGAGATATATATCGAAAGTGTGATTCATATATCGAGCAAATGGGTTGTCCTTTCAATTATTGGAATACATCTTTCAAGCTGACGACATAATTGGACTGTGTGAATGGTGATAATGCATTCCAGGTAGGAGGGAGTGAAGGGGTAATAGGGATTGGTTCCCCCTCTTCATGGTATTCAATCGACACAGATGGTCAAGGGTGGATAGAGACAGATATGGTTCAAGCAAATCTTGGTATGGAGGCGACACCATTCCTAATTAGAGAGGAGTACCGTGAAACAAGGATTAATCCCATACGCCTAGAGGATCTGAGCCTAATAATGTTTTTACTTCATTCAAAATCTAGTGGCATTGGTGGAGTTATAGTATTGCTTCACCAAAAATCCATTAGATAGACCAGTTGCTAAAAAAAGAGTGTATACTGCACCAAGATAGACCAGATTGCAAATTACTTCATATCTCAAAGGCCCTAGAATTGTTCCAGATTTATAAATTTGAGACTAACCGGATCTAGGTAAATACTTCCATGAACATTATCATGGAAGGTTGTAGTGTGTCGACTATCTTGAAAAATAGGCACTGGATTTATTGATATTGCAATCCTCCATCGTCGAAATTCTAGGCATAGCTTAGAGCATTATCCCTGAAATTGAACTTCTGGGCATTAATGACGCAGGTCATTTTCCTCTACTTGGCGCAGCATAGAACACGTTTGCACTATGATATTCGCGTATAGAAGTCACAGCTTGGGCATAAGTCCACTCCCTGCCCTAATGATTTCAATGTCTAAGTATATATTCCTTCTACTATGGAAGGAAGTTCCACTTTGAAGACAAATGGTTTAGAAGTTCTGGGCCAAGTTAATTTTCCAATTGAGTTCTCTCCTTTGTTGATCATCAAGATGCGGGAATTCCTGAAAGAACATCCCCTGCTCTTGAATCTGATGTTGAGTGGCCTGTCGTTTTCCATACAAATCTATCAATATTCAAGTCTATACCTGATTTTTGGGCAATCGGGTAGTTGTTTCTAGTGATGCCTATGGTGGTTACCTTTTTTTTAGTGTGTGCACTTAATTTCTTTGTATCGATTTGACACTAGGAGAAGATATTTTTCTCAAGAAAAAGATTATCTCGGGGCCTTGATGCGGCAGTGTAGGGCAGTGATGAGAGAACAGTTTAGAAGTATCCACCGATCGACAACTAGTTATGTAGATGGCAGAGGATGGCGGTGATATGGCTAGGTAGAAATAAATCTCTCTTGAAGATTAGAAGCATCCAAAACCACCATGAGGAGGGTGAGTAATCTCTGTCATTCAACTAAGATATACACAACCTCACAACTACTGCACATTTCTCCAGGCCATTCGTAGGATCACTGGGGCAGTCTAGAAATAATGATATTTGGTTAATGATTCTAACTTGGAGAACCTATTGTTGGGTATTTTCACAATCAAAATCGCCCTAAAAAGGTCTATCATCTCCTTCGACTGCGCAAATACTGTGGAGTTAAAAATCATTGCTTCTTTTGGCTCCGTTTCTTGTCTGGCTCTGTTTCTTGTCTTTAGAAAAATCATGGTATCTTCCTATCATGCTTCAGTTTAATGCATAAAGATTATGTGTGCAAAGAAAATGGAATGGATAGAAAAGATTTTTATTTTTATTTTTATTATGTTATTTCATTTTTTGTTGGTTTTAAATTGATTTTTCGATGTGAGGTTTTGTTTTGATGTGCAGGTCGAAGAATGAACATGCAACTGGAATCGGAAAATACATGTGCACCTAATTAGTGTTGCCTTTTTTTGTGTTTTTGTGTTATGTTTTTATTTTTATTTTTAATTTTTTTATTTTATATCTTTATGTGTGTTTTTTATGTTTGCAGGGTTTATAGTGGAAAAACTGGAAGCCCGGAGGAGATGGAATGTACACGAAAATAAAATGGAAATAATGGGATGTACATGAAACTAGGTTTTAGATTTTTTCTATTTGTGGTTTTATTTTTAATTTATTTGTACAGTTTTTTTTAATTTTCATTATTTGAAAATAGCTTTAAAGAATCCTACTTAAATTTGAAAACCTACCTACCCTAATTTAATTAGAACCTAGAAATTATCTAAATGAAATGGAATTTCCAATGCAACCATCTATGTAATAAAAGTAAACAGAAATTCACATTTAATCTTGAAATATGAAATCTAGATTGTATAGAAATATGAAAAATTAACCTACGTAGAGAAAGCGATTTAATAAAAAAAAAATGAAAACTTTGAATTAAACTAGTACTTACTTGAAAAAAATGTTTGATGAGTCTTTCGTATGCATGATTTACATCCTCATTCAGCTCACTTGATACCTCTTCTTCGTTCTCTTGCTCGAATAGTTATTCCCCATCGGATGCACATGATTCTTCAAATGTCAATTCGTCTTTCTCTTCAGGAGGAGAATTTAAATCTTTGATTGCTGTCAAGATCTCATCTTCTTGAGAAGATGAGATCCCAGATTTTGCTAGGATTTGAGTGAGTTGTTCAAAGCTTACATTCATTCTAAAATCATTTTACAAAAATCAAAATCAAATTCTAGAAAACAAAATGAAAAACGAGTATAAAACAAACTAGTACAAAACTAGTGAAAAACAAGTACAAATGTAAAGATGAAAAAACCTACAAAATCAAAGTAAACTAGTACAAAAGAAAAACTAATTCACAATCCAAACTCTACACTACAAAAATGTAAAATGAAAAATCATACTAAAAACAAACTTGCAAGAAAAATAATTACAAAATCAAACTAATTTGCAAAATAAAACATGCTTGGCTTTGGATATAGACCCACTAAAGTGGAAGCGTAGGTTCTTACCTTTCATCTTACAACACTCTCCTCCCCCAAGCTATTCACAAAACAAATTTCAAACAACTAGAAATAAAAATTCCTAAACTATAACCCTTTTAACACCTCCCCGACAATGCCACCAAAATGTCGAGCTAATTATATGATATTGATTTCGACATTAAATTGTCAACCCGAGGTTCGTAAACTTAGAGATGTAAGCACAGTATATGAAAGGCTAAAGCAATCTATTATACTCTAACATTCGAAAGGAAACACTTTGACTAAAACTAAATCTAAAATCTAAAAAGTATGAAATTGCATCAAAGGAAATTAATCTAATAAGTCTTGCAACTGAAACTATCTCTAACCATGAAATAAACTGAAATTGAATCTAACTTATGAAAACAATTGAAATTGAATCTATCTACGAAAATCTGAAATCTAAAATTAATCTATGAAAACATGGAATTATATAAATCAAATCTAATAAAAGCATTGAAAATTACAAATAGCAAAAGGCAAAATAAAAATCGTGTGAGCTCACATGAGAAACTAAATTAACAAATCAAAACATGAAGAAATCTAACTCTTTATTCTAAAAGTATCAATCCAATTACAAAATGATGAGATCCATATATGACTCTCAAAATGACAAACTATTTCATTATTTCTCTATTTCTAGAGAGAGGCCTCCTCCCAAATGAGGAGAGGACCCTCTTATTTATACATGAATGAGGATAAACCACTCATAATTACATATCCACTTTTTCGTCCAACTATCCCTTTAAACCCTCCACAAATATCTTGGAGAAGATATTCTCTCCATAATATTATCTTTGAATTATCTTTTCAAATATTTAAAATGTGGAGAACATTTGAGAAGCTTCTTGAATCCTCCTTTGTTTGAAATATTCCTATATCACAAAGCTCACACAAATCTTTAGGATAAATATGAAAAATACATATAATTTCTAAATTTTAATCAAGAATTCTCTTAGAAATGCTCAAAGATAAATAATTTGGAAAAATAGAATATGAACCCATATGTATATGAAAGTGGTGGAGATTAAGGGTTTTATGGAAGGATATGGTATGAATCATGGTGACAAATAGTATATGAAAATGTGGTATTTATGCGACCCAACACCGGTCATTGAGGTATACCATTAACAAACATGAGAAAACCCATTCAACAAGTGTGAATAAAGGTGTTGAGGTTGAATACTTGAGGAATCCATCGAGCAGGAGACATTGATTTATTCCCAATTGTCGATGGCAAGATAACCTGCCATTGATTATTGAAAGCCTCTATGTAATATTTTGACTCTAGATATCAATTCCAGAATATATGAGCTGAAGTCAATGGAATGAGACCCACTGAAAGGAGAGCATTAAGGTATCTCTCATTATCTAGCATGTGGTATGAAGAAATACTTAGAGGATTAGGAATAAATCAGATGAATAGAATATGCAATAACTAATGACCATGTGCATCTCTCACGTGCACCCAATTAAGTAGTACATGAAACATATCCTATGAATAACAACCAATAATGAAAATTGTTGACATGGGCAAGGAAACCACCAATAGGGTCTAATGGAATCCAAGACACTACATGAATCCCAATGTGTGAATAAATTTCTTGTCTTCGAACATAAGGAAAAATACCTAGTCAGTGACCAATAAAGAGATGTCATCTGTTGGGTTCAAGATCAACTACCAATGATGAATGTAGGCCGATGGCATAAGGTAGCACAACATCTTCATGTGATTCAGAGACTCACTTGTAAATGGATGGCCGACATGGAAAGTAAAAAATTATAAGGAATGGATGACACATGTTTAGAATTTTTTTATAACCAGAGCATGAGACAGATGGATGACTCGAGAAGCATAGACTCAAGACTAAAAATTGACAAAATATTGTGACACAGGAGGCATCAACAAACTCTCCATAGGGACTGGAAGAATAACTATTCGGAGGCGTAAACTATGAGGAACTATTTCAGCTTCCTAAGGCTATACTAAACGCAATTTTTTTATGAATGGACTCAAAAATTTGTTCTTTGTTCAAAGGTGAAACGATTATTGCTGATAAAAGATAATATTCTTTTCCCACCCTTGTNTATAGATGAGAATTAATTCTATGATACAAGAGAGGAAACGAGTGTCCTGAACAAGTCAACTAGTTCCATGCCGATCTAGATGGATATAGGTGTCCACCCACCTATTCCACTAGATCAAAACATGGGTTTCCACCTTGGAAATTGTTCTACGTTTTTTCGAGTTCTGAACTTCTGAGGTCGTTTTGAGGCCCTAAACAACGTTTTTGGGGCATGACAGTACCCATACCATATTCGATGGCATGGTATGAGATTAATAGAATATGTACTCCTATGATAGATATTTCCAATGAGGTATAGATCGCCCCAAATAGAGATTGTATGAAAAATTTATGCCCTTGGGAAGTTGGCGTACCAACTACCCCCATTGGGGCCCAAAAACCTTTTGTCAATTCATCTTCTGGGGTTAGGGTTTTTTATTTTATTTATGTTAAAAATGCCTCTATAGCCTCATTGTAAACAATATCATCTAGTTCTTGCGAATGATCATATCCATCACATCTCTTCTCAGAGATAAGTTGTCACCATTATAGCACTCTGTAATTTTACAGTTTCTGTAGATTCTCTCATTAATAAAAAAAGTGTGCATTACTATATTTTTCTTTTTATTGAAATATCTCTGTATATTTCATTTTTATATCTCTTCCTTCATTTCATTCTCAAAATAATCCATATCACATGCATTGGAACATACCTATGCTCGATGCAAGGGAATACATGCAAGATATGGATACTCAGGGGGATGTTTCCTCTTGGTGTAAAGGGTGTCAAGATGCAAAGGATATATGGAAGGCAATGTGTGGAGAATGTTGAGAATTGTTGGGAAAATAGGATTATAACGTGAAAGCAGGAGTCGTCATTAGGCTCAACAATGCACGTAGGATAATGAGATGAAATTACAACTTGACATTAGGAAGAAACTTCCAGTAGTGTTCTTTTTCGTATATTTAGTCCCGTGGGTCCAGAAAAACATAAAACAAATACCAAGGAGAACTCTTCTAGACAATGCTGACTAGATTGTTCCTTTTTCATAATTATTCTATTTGGTACAATAAAAGGTTAAACTTATACCGAAATAGACGTCCTTTGAAATCCATTTAACGAGTGTGAAAGATACAAACTCACTTGACAATATTTTCATTTTTAAGGAGTCTAAAAAGAGATTAACTACAACTATAGGATGATGTCATGAGCATCATATAATGGAGGCAGTCCCATGGGTAGTTTTCATAATGAGATTGAGTAAGAAGAATGAGGTTTGAATAAAAATTCGTAATGGGACTGTAAGGGACTCCTATACCTATGGGATAACTTTTGCATGGGCACCAAATGGAAAAAAGTGTTATAACTAGGGAACCCATGTTTGATAAGTCTGTACCACTTAATATCGACACTTCTAGTAACAAAGAAAAGGTTCCTTGTCACTAAAAAATGGGTTCGTTCCTAAGGCATATGAATTGTGGTCATAGGACGATGCAAAAATGAAAAGTGAGGTGAAAACCTATCATATATGTCAGTGATTATATATACCTGCTGGAGGCACAAACGAGCTAAATGATGCTAGAAATCCATTATATCCATGAAAAAACACTTCAAAATAGACCCTACACTGCATAACTAGTCCATATGGTTTCAGAAATAGGAAATACAAGGTGGAAACTATACAAAGTGGGTAAAAAGTTTCTACAAATAGTAAAAATGATGAGTTCTTTCACTAGTGGAAACAACAGATCATTGTCATTGATGAATATCCCTATGATTGGATCGACTACTGAGGGGATCATGACATGCCATTACCAACAGGATCTGACTTTGGGGAGAATGGTAAGAATTATAATTTTTCCGTATTCCATTTTTTGGGTTTTTTATTTGATAAATGCAACAAAAAAATGCAAATATTTTTTGTATGGAATCATATATTAAAATTTATATCTCTTATGCATATGTAGGCCTATGACAGCTAGATGGATACCCATGACATCAACATAGGGGTTGGGGGGAGGAGATGGTTGGTGGGTACGCAAAGTGAGTTCTTCAGAATGTGCAGAGAAACCTATCATGTCAAATGCACAGGATTCCTATGGTCCAGGTCGAGGATCTTCCTTAGGCTATGCACAAATAGGTTCTAGGTCTACCCAATGCATGGGTGAGACTCTTTAAACATATCAATAAAGCTATAGTGTGCTACCATGATTTGAAACCAATACCTCAGGCTTAGATACCATGGTCATATGATGTACCAACCATATTTGTATATTTTTGGGGGCCAAGAGCCAAATTTTGGACTATGAGTATGATACCATATTTTTTGAATTTGATAAATGAAATACAGGAACTTTTGGTCTTGAGATTTACTTATATATTTTATAATGGATGAATGTATAAATGTATGAATGTATGTTTCCTTTGCTTAGTTATGTGACAAATTCCAATCAAAATGTAATTAGCCTATGCATGAGATACTTGATTAGAACTTCTAGGGATATGACTATAAGTAATTAAATCAAAGTATCATTCCAAAAGTCATACCTGTCATTCAATTGACACACAACTAATTGGGAATCTAGGAAAATCTATAAATATTGAAAACCGTGTAAAATGGTGTCACGTAATAACTCGATAACGACACTATAATCAACCACATTGTTCGTTGATGGCCCTAGAAAAATGCCTCCAGAAGACACTAGTTGTCCCTCCGGAGAATAGATAACCCAAGTGACGAAAGTTATGTTCTGAGTGTGACAAATGGCACCGTATGCGAATCCTAATAACACCAATGATTCTATTGACATCTTCCAACCAAGGGGAAACTCAATAAGCAATTCGGCGACATGGGAGAATAGAAAGAAAAATATATACACTAAAGTACAATAGTATACAAATCTCATGCTTGAGCTGGAGGGCTCAAGCATAATACGTTTTGAGATAGAACACATTTTTTGGCTCCTTCCACACATTCCCTTCATAGTACTCTAACTCATTGGATCCTTTTTCGAGGACGTGTCACATTATATAAGGACCATTCCACATGGGATTGAATTTTACTTCCCACAATGGTTCTTTAGCTTGGTATTAAAGAAGGACCAAATCACCCTCACCGTATTATCAGGGATGGACAGATTTATCATACTGGAGCTTACCACATTGCTTATTTTCCTCAATCACTAGGGTGGTAGCTCAAAACTACTCATCAAGTTTCTCCAAGTGTACAAGGAATTCCTCGAGAAAAATCATGTTAGGTAGGAGATAAACTGATAACTTAAGAGAATGGATTGCACATTCAACGAGGAGAACTGACTCAACTCTGTGAACCAATTGGAACGATGAAAAACCAATGGAAGTGTTTATTGTAGTTTGACATGCGCAGAGAGCATGGTACAACATCACTTGCCAATTAGATTTACTTTGTCTGACATTTTTTTGCAAAATAGATTTTAGATATCTATTCATAGCCTCTACCTGGCCATCTTCCTGGGGATAATATGATGATGAATGATATTTATTGAACCCCAGTTTTGATGCCAACTCTCTCATCATCTTGTTATGAAATTGATTGCCATTGTCAGTGACAATCTCCTTCGAAATTCCAAACCGAGATATGATCTGATTGAATATGAAGTGTGTTGCAGTCTCACCATTGGATTTAACTATAGGCATGGCCTCGTCCCACTTAGTAAAACATTCCACAACCATGATAATTTGATGGTTCACCCCAGCCGAGGTTAGTTTGCAATCCATGACATACAAACCCACTTGGTGAAGAGACCGATGGTAATGAATTTATGAAGAGGGGCAGGGTGCAAGCGCATCTTATGAGAAAACACCTGGTATGGGTGAAACTTCTTGATTACTTCTACACAATATTTGAAAATCGACAGCCAAAAATAACCAGTGCGCAATATTTTTTGGGTTGTCTCGAGCCCAAATAAATGACCACCACACACCCCACTATCTCAGTCATTGAGTATGGATTTAAATTCCTTATGAATCAAATAATGATGAAAAACACACTCTACCCATAAACGATACAAAGTGTCATCCATAATGAGGTAGTTTTTGTCTTGATAGTATACATGTCATCGATCATCCCTCAAAAGATGTTGAGGAAGATTTAGAGTTTGAATATATATTAAGATATCTCCATACCAGGAGTATGAAGATGAGATAATTAAAATGTGCTCATTGAAAAATGAGTCATCAAAAACAATATCCTCATCCTTCGTAGGGAATTCTAACATTAACTCTGTAAAGACAAGCGATTTTGTGGATTTTTTGAAAAACAAATCGAGATAAAAATCTTGCAAAATAACAATCCATTTATTGTATTTCTCCCCTATGATACGCCTTGTCAAGATGTATTGAAATGGATTGACATCGACGACCACAATATTCTTGTGGAGTAAGAGATAATGGCACAATATTTGAACCACATGCAAGGCTGATAAGGAAATCTTGTCCATGTGAGAGTACTTAAGTTCAGGAATGATTAGATTTCGACTAAGATAATATATAACATGCTCATGGAAATCATCATCCTCTTGAAAGATGACCATACCAACTGTCCCTTCGGATGTGTCTATAGAAAGAAGGATATCTATACTATAGTCTAGAGGAATCAACAAAGGTACTAACACTAGGGATCTCTTAAGGGAATCAAAGGGTTCCTAGGCTTGCTCATACCATATAAAAAAATATCCTTTTTCAAGAGATGCATGAAACCCTTTGTGATGTTGGCATAGTTGAATATGAATCGATGCATGAAGTTAGATTTACCCCATAAAACCTGTAGCTGATGAATACTATGTGGGGGAGGAAATTGAAGTATTTCCTATACCTTGATTAGGTCTACCATGATCCCTTTATCAGAAAACTATAAATCCAAAAAGGAATCATGACCTAATGCAGAAGATGCATTTATGAGGGTTTAATCGAATATGATATTGACGACATCTTTCAAACACTAGTCGAAGATGAATCCTCTTGTGAGTGTGAGAAGCGAGTTCATCCATATAATCCTCAACTATATGTTTGATATTATGAAACATGAAGGTCATACCCAGCTGAAAATTCTCTCCATCATTGTTAAGGCCAAAAGGAATTTTACGGTATGCAAACGTACCATGAGGACAATTGAACATCGTCTTATGCTGATCCTATGGTTTAATTTGAATTTGATTTTACCCTGAAATCCATCCATAAAATAAAAGACTTCACTCTTCGCAAACTCATCAATGATTTGGTCAATAAATGGTGTAGGTAAATTATCTTTAGGACAGGACTTATTCAGATCCCTGAAATACATACACACAAGGATGGTTCCTTGCTTCTTATTCATAGGAATGGGAGTGGATACCCATTTAGTCAAGGGAACCGAATGGATGAAGATGGAATTAAGCAACTTATCCAGCTCTTCCTTAATGGTGGGGGCCTTTCTGGGGTTCACATATCTAATTCATTGTTGAACTGGATTTGCATTTGGATAACTCTTGATTTCATGTTTGAAAATACTAGGGTTGACCCCTAGAATTTCTTCATATGACAAAGAAAATACTTCTTGGAATTACTTAAAGAGGTTGGTGCAAATCTAAATTTATTCAGACGAAAAATCTGCACTGATATAAACGTTTTCAACCTTGCTAGGGGTTAGAGAGATGTTTATCACAATGGTAGGAGAGATATTCGACATGTTCAACATATATTTCATGCTTATCTAACGATACCACAATGTTACCAACAATCTCACTCTTGGTGAACCTAAACTCATATTGTTCAATCCTTTCAAGCTCTGGGAGGAAATAAGATCTTTGGTGAAGGTCCTCTGAGGACCTATCAGGACCAGTCATGTCCTCTAATATCATTTCATCCAAAGGAAATTTGTTTGAGAGGAAATCAAGTGGACTAGACGAGTTTACAACCCATATGGGCTCTAGGATAGGGTCCACCTCTTCCATCCATGAAGAGGAAGGATCTGGGTATGTAGAGGCATCCATGATGGCTTGATATGTGATATTTACTACATATAATGGCATTGCAATTTTGATGTGTAAATGACCTTCATACGACATAATCAGAGAAGGTAAATTCCATGGGTTGTCAAAATATGAAGTACAAAAAGAGACATGCCTCAATGATGATGAGGATTCATCAGACATGGAATTAATATATAAGATTGGTGCAAAAAAATTAAAGGTTCCCATCAAGGAAGGATACATTCTAACACCAATGTTCTCAATTTCTTTGTGAGAACTATTGACAATGGTGACCAAATGTCCCATCAATGCATAGGAACTGGAGCATGTAAAATATAATTGGTCGATCATTACAACCTTCCCTTCATGAGGAAAGCATAAAACATGAAACACGAATGATTTTTTTTTTTTATAGCGTAAGTCCAGTTATACCCCAGTAAAATATTGTAGTCAATGGGTGCATCAACCATGTCAACCTCGACCACCATATTTTTACCTCCTAATTGGACATGAAGAGTAGGGAGGAGACCATGGGGTCTGAATGAATTCCCATCAAACGCAGATAACATATTCATAGACTAAGAAATTTGGGGAGAGCCAATGGATTTCCAACAAGATAGAGGCATCGCAGACTTCAAATCACCTTCATCGATAAAAATACATTTAATAGTGTTATTCATACATTCCACATGGATTTGAAAAGCCACATGGTAAGGTACGGGAAGCTGGACATCTGTGACATCAAACCTGAAAAATTTTGAGCCACTTGGGTCAAGAGCCCCTAACACAGATAACAAAGCATTCCTCTGTGTTGGTCACATCTGGAGTACCTCCAAAGATGATATTGCACATGACATTTGGCCCAAATCCTCGACAATCAAGTAATTTTGGGTGCCTCTAGCATTGGGATTATGAGAAAAGAGATTAAGAACTCCTTTCAAAATGTGAGGCATAAGGTCAGGATTATCGATCTACAAAGATGTTTTCATAGGGGGATGCTATGTACCCAAAGTAATTTGCGGAGGACTATAATAATGAGTCCTAGTGGCTATGCCAATTTTATATTGAACCATATTCATGCATTGATGGGGACTGTCATGTGTCGGCGGATTTTTACCTCCACCTAATGCATTTTCAGTGTTCGAGGTGCTTGAGGCCATATTTTGGTTATGTCGAAACAGATTAGTTAAAATATTAGGTTGTTGCGCTATAAGCCTCGAGGATTATTCTATCTTAGGGAATAAATGGGTAACATGATAATTTTTACACAACTTACATGGAAACTTCACCTTCCTCTTTTCTTTCTTTCCATCACCAACATTGTTATTGGACTTGTTGTTATTTTGATTATCCTTTTTCTTGTTAGTGTTTTTATTATTAACATCCTTGTGGTTATTATTTCTAACTTTCCTTCTATTCCCTCCAGGATGCTAGTTATCCTTCAAGTTCATCGACTACACGGAATGTACCACTGACGATTGGGCAGGAGGAGATGAAGTTGTAGGTTGTCCCGGTGCATACTAGTCAAGAGAAAAAATTTGCATCTGATTTGTCACATGGTCTACGAATTTGGCATTTGTTGAGCCTATAATGCCATCGGCATGGGGTCCAAGTTTTGTCTTGGATCCTTATTTGACTAAGGTGCATTAGAAATAAATTCATAGTGTATCATAGATTGAGTGTATATAATATTTAATTGATGGTATTTAAATATGGCCTCTTCCTTACTCATTACTCTGGATGTAGAAACATACCTCGAAATATACGGTACTAAATACTTAAGGAACCATTCAAATAGAAACTATGGAGTAATGTTATCTTTAATAAACCACTTTCTTCCACACCACTCTTGAATGTGATCCGAGGTGTGGGTGGATTTGTTCTAATGAAAAGTCAATAAAATCTTAGTACCAATGTCATATTGAACCGGTAGTTGAAAGTGGTTGAGAAAAAATAAGGCCAACTCGTGAAAGGTTTGGTATGTTCCCCCTGGTAACTCCATGTACCATTTTGTGACAACCCCCATAAGGGTGCTTTGAAATAGTCTCAAACAAACTGAGTCATCATTGAGATAATTCGATGAGCACCATAAGTCAAAAGTAGTAACATGATCGTCGGGATCCTTACCACTCTTACCCTTGAATTTTTTAATTTCCAAGGGAATCTTGGAAGTGACAGGGGGCCATGTCGAATTATGACACATGGGGTTGTTCATTAATCTTGACAGATATGGAAAATTTGGCGTGGCCAGAAAAGGAAGCCTTGATTGTGGCGTATGAGACCATGTTCCCAGGAAAGACTAACTTTGGGAAACTGTGGGACAAGGAGGGTTTTTGTTAAACACCATGGCCCTTCCTAATAGGATAATATCCCCCTCCCAACTAATTCATAAAAATTTGTAAAGGAATCATCATTGATGGGGCCGCCTGTGAGGAAAACCTGGTATGATACGGGTTACCCATGTGAGGATATACATTTCCCCCCGACGAAGGAAATCCATACGAGGGGTTTCCCATGTGAGGATATACATTACCCCCTAATGTAATACCAGAGGTGGGAGGAGGATTTTCCATCAGAAAATCATTCAACGAAATATGCATTGTGGATGAAGGATAGAGGGATAAGATATATCAGGTAGAAACACCTCCCATTTTCCCATTCCATCCTTGAAAATTATAACTATGATTGGATCTAGAGGAAGGAGGATTCCAACCCCCTATCATAACAAAATACTAAGGGATATGAACCCCACCGAACAAGAAATTATTATAAGAAGATGACATTCCCCCAAGCCCACAACTAGTATTGGCGTTATATGTCGACATGTGCAGAGTAATATTTGGCATACCAAAAGAAAAAAGGATTAGAGGCCATAGGCATCGACTGAGCACTATAACCAGGCATCTAGGTCTAAAATATGCTAGGGGAAATAGAGAACGATGATGATGAATTCATACCATTCGAGAATATAAATGGATTCATCACCGTGGACTGGTGTATGCTCATGGACTAGGTAACAATGATTGAGGGAGTCCCTGAAATCCAAGTGATGATGAGGGAGTTGCAGGGACTCCAATAACCATAGAAAAAGTTGGATTCAAATCAGTACTCACATATGAATCAATTCTCATTACGGGACTCTCGTGAGCCTGAGCGGTAGAGATATACATACCACATTTAATAACTCTAAGTCGTTTAGGAGGTGGTTTTGGTATCAAACTAAATTGTGGTAATTGATTCAAGATCGAATGACACCGGTGGGGAGGTTGGTATTGCATCACGATGACTCAAAAATTGTGACGCAATGCAAAATAATATGGATAGCTAATATACAAAGACCACACTCCTAAATAAAACTAGAGGCCAATGCACACAAACACAATATGATGGTTGAAAGGGACCTCCCGAACCAAAGAAGGCATGCCTCTCCCAAGAGGGGATGAGACTCCCAAAAAATATAGTGGAGGTAACATAATAAATTATAAGGACCCTCATTGGATTCATAGCGCAATCGGTCAGATCTCTTTGGAGAGAAAATTCTCCATAAACTATGTGTTCTTTTTTATCTCTATCTGACTCAGGGTACCTATAGAATAACACCTGCAAGAAACATGTGTGGATACCTAGGTCAAGAAACTAAGGTCACCATGGTATAATTGTATGGGTCGGGTAGCTAAGCCCAACTCAAGAAATACCAAGGTACTCCAAGAACCCCCAAATATGAATAGAACCCTAGAAATATCTCTGACGCTAGGAAGGTATTAGAGGGTTATCTCTACAACCAACTTCACACGATGGCAAGCTTAACTATGATGTTAGTGGAGCCTCTTGAGGACACCAATTATACAATGGGTTTCACCACTCGCTAGACATACACCTATGTTTGGTTTTGTAGCCTTGGAGAAATTTACTCACAAAATTCTATTCCAAGGCCCTAAATCCTAAACTTGTTTGTGTACCCTAAAAGATAAAATATTTTTAATCAATTTTAATTATTGTGTGTTAATTTTAGGGGCTTCTGTTTACTCAAGAGGTAAGGTTGTGAAACTCATGGTGTTATGACTCGACATAAGAAAGAAATGCATGTAAAAACACTGCTACATACTAGTCTTATTTTTCAAAATAAATTGTATGCTTCTAAATGTTGTGCACAAGATGTAGTATCTTCTATTTCAATGACAATGCAATATTTCCTAAGATGTCAAGACTACTGCAATCTAGATAAAAGTGAAAATTCTTCAAGTGAAATGCAAAAGACCATTTTTTTTGTATTTTCACTATAAGGGAATGAAAATTTAAAGATTGAATAAAAAACCTCTCGGATAGACCCTACTGCAAGAACAAGATGACAAGCCAAGAAGGACACCAAGAAGATACTACTCAGACCAAAATGCAAGGACCAAAAGTGAGAAAAATGAAAAGAAACAAGTTTTCCCAAAAACTTAACAAAAACACAACTTCCTATTACATTGCAAGCACTCTACAGATCGGACATAGACCCAATAAGACTTAGTAACACTCATAACCCATCCTTGAAAAACCAAACTAATCCAAAAAGGATTAGAAAAATATGTACACAATTGTTCAAGGAACAAAAGCGTATGTACATTCCCTAAACAGAGACATCACGTGTATGTATCCGACTATTCAAGGAAAACCAACATATGTTAAGAAAAACATTGACTGAGTAAAGAATAGACCAAGAAACTCAAATATAAATAAATTTAGATGTTGTTAAGAAATGGGAAACACAAAAACTTAGGAAAATAGAGAGCAACTAAAGAGAAAAATCAACAACTAACCCCAAAAAGGAGAAATTCCCTACTAGATTCGGCAATTCTGTTACGAGGAATAATTATCTATGGCTTGGGGTCGGACCACAATAGATGGAACAGTACCTAGAAATCTACTCAAATCTCAAATATGTTAGATAAGTGGAAATTCCAGCAAAGGGAAGGCTAGAATCCCACCTCGTCCGGACATTCGTAGAAGACCACCGTTGAACTCACGATCCAATGATTGATACCTACAACCTGTCCTCAACATCCAAGATACACAATCATATGGAAAATATATGAAATGTTAGCATATAAACTAGCAAAATCCATTAACATACATAACAAATTTACCCATGGAAGATAACATAAACATTTGGAACATATAATTGGATGAGAAAAGACTATCCTTAAGAGACAATGCAACAAGAATCACAATCAAGGTAGTGCTATAGGAATCAAGAAATATGCTACAAAAGTCAAGAAACATTGGTACAAAAGAAAGAGATGCAATGATTCTACATCCATATTCCTTAGAGTTGTTCATCAACAACACCATTGTTGTACATGAAACCTTCAAGAAGACCTAATATTCTTTATTTCCACAAAACTATGGTATGATAATTATGATAATTCATTTTCTTCGATTTCTGAAGTCAAAAAGAGTTTCATTTGCTTATCTGGTTGGCATTAAAGGAACAATTTTTTTTCTCATTAATTCATTCATGTAACCACTACAATTAAATCCAAAATTCATCCCACTCATTTCCTCCATAAAGGAACCCATAAGTGTTATAAACCTAAACTGCACAAGACATGCATACCTGGCATCAGACCATCTTACTTGCTATCTTTTCCAAGCCATCACTGAACAAATATTCCAAAAACCATTGTTTTGAAGGTGTGCACACCCTACACCACTACTTCCTGCATACACATGCTTGCTGCACCACTACAGCCTGCATGCACTCACAAAAAATCACGAAAAATTAAAATTGAAAATGGATACGGGTTTGCAGTCCGTTACATAACTATTTGACCACCCATATCCAGTCACCCCAACCATTACTATATCTTTTGGACTATAAAATAAGGTGTTGGGGACCCATTCCAAAAAGAATCATGAGAGCATAGAAACTTTGCCCATTTCAATATTCCCCCTTTGTCCCAATATTTTGCAACCACATTGTGATTTTGAGCCAGAATTCCATCTTACTCCTTTGCAAATCCTTTCCATTTCCCTAGAGATAAATGAAGAGGAGAAGAGCATGTGGAAGCAATTGGTGCATGGTGAAGAGGATCCCAGGACCAAGTTTGAGGAGTCATTCCAGTCTCATGTTGTAAACGACTTTTGTGATATTAATATAAAGAAGTACTTTCTTCATCCCGCCAAATGATGTCTTCAATATTCGTGATTTTGTTTACATTTTTTTATTATGATGTCTAACCCACTAATCCATATATAGAATGAATTCTTGTAGTTTCTTGTTTGTCTTTTGGTAAATGCAGGTCAGCCTTGGGAGGAGACTTGCAGTTGGGAAACAA
Organism: Picea engelmannii; assembly: GCA_009831015.1. Classification (NCBI taxonomy): domain Eukaryota; kingdom Viridiplantae; phylum Streptophyta; class Pinopsida; order Pinales; family Pinaceae; genus Picea; species Picea engelmannii. The sequence goes on along the minus strand of ML786378.1, from coordinate 163,706 downwards.
TCAAGCGCAAAGGGATTGACACCGGCCATGGAGTTTAAGGTATGCCTACCGGATCCCCATACTTTTTATTTTATGTATTATTGTAGGGTAATGTTGGGATAGTTGATAAAAGGTAAGAGACATTAGACGGTTATCTATGCCTACATTTTAGAACCCTGGTGTAGTCCATAGACGGGTTTTCCCGCTATAGAAAAATTGGAAACCATATTGGGGAAGCCTCTAGGGTCTTTGGGGATATTTCATTGGGTGTTTTTGAAATAGTTTACTCACTGTTTTTGACTTTTTGTAAGCTTATGTTTCTTTAAGGGATGTTGGTATTTCATACTAGTACTCCCTGCCCTTGCTTGACTGTTGGTTTTCATCTTTTTGAGAAGTTACAGAGGTGTACACGGCCTGTAGTGGGCCTGCACGCGTGCATACGCACCCTATCTTTGAAAAACCTACGTACATACATTGGCTACTGAAGTGTCAGTAGAGTGCCTGTGTTGAGAATTTCTTTCTTAGAAGAGGCAGTCATCGTCTACTGTAGTTCTTCTCTGTGGTGGAGGATTTTTCACAAACCCCTTGTGCAATGTTTTCTTTGGAAGTCCTCCAGAGCTACCCTTCCCAGAGAAAGGCTATGTTAGCTTCCTTAGGATCTGCTGAGACTTTTAATCCGAGAACGATCATGCTTGATATGACCGACTTAAAACCTCATCTTCCTTACCACGTGGCATTTCAGATAGTAGTGGCTTACACAACGAAAAATTTTACTCAGAACATTTTTCGCACGGTGGTCGATGAGGGAACATCGACATGCGTGATGTATTTGGCGTGTTGCAAGGCCATTGTCCAACCCGTTTTGTCTCTGTCACCTACTCTCCTTACCTCTTTCGACAGTCATTCGTTTCGACCACATGGAATCATCCCCTCTTTACCCGTGCAGTTAAGGGGGAAAACCATGTTCGTCGAGGTTGAAGTGGTCGATGCATCTCTCGACTACAATCTCTTGTTAGGAAGGAGTTGGACCTATTCTATGAAAGCAGTGGTTGCGACAGTTTTCCAGTTCTTGTTGTTTCCACATGAGGGTCGGATCATGTTCATTGATTAGTTATCCTTCTCCCATTCTGACCCTTCATTGGGGGTATCCACGATCCCGATGATTGATAACCCTCAGCCCGACATCGTCAATGTAGGGGTTGGTTTGTGCCCACCTTTGATGGGGATGTTTGATTACCAGCCTCCAACTGACAATGTCCATTACATATCGGCTATCCCCGACTAGCGCGAGGCTGAAATATTTCAAATCTCATCATTTCACATGACTTACATTAAATATCTGTGGACTCTTCCTTCCCCTTCAGCTATGATGGAAGGGTCAGGGAACCATGGCATGGCCATGACTTTGTCTGTGGTAGAAGTTGCGTACTCTATAGTGCAACAAGCTTCTGTCGACCACGATCTGACTCCTGCATAGGACTTAGATACGGTTCTCAAGCATATTTGGGCTCAAGGTTCCCTCACTGATAGTGATTATTTAGAGTTGGTATTGCCCTCAAACGAGGATAATATTGAGGCAATGACTAGTCCATATATTCCCTAGGATGATCTCCATTACGGATCTTATTTTCTCCTAGAGTTAAGAAGAATTGAAGCAGGAGGATTCACTCTGACTATGACTAGAGATAGGGCTTGTCCTATCAATCCTTTGGCTACACACTTGGTTTACACTGAAGGAAATATGGAAAACATTGATAAAACGATACCTATTGATATCTCCATAACCCCTTGCGTCATGGAGAATATCTTCGTTGGAGTGGATTGCTCCCCCGAGAAGATTCAAATCTACACAGATTTATTTATGGAATTCTGCGACGTGTTTTCTTGGTCTTATGAGGAAATGCCAGACATAGATCCAAGAATCATTGAACATGAAATCATGACATATCCTGATGCCAAGCCGGTCTAGCAGAAGCTTTGTCAAGTTAATCCTAGGAAATAAACAGTTATTAAGGCTGAAGTAGAGAAACTACTCAAAGTTGGTTTCATCTTGTAATATACCAGATATAAAAAGTATGCAGAACATAAATAAAATTATAGAAATGGCATAGTAATAGAAATATAACCAGAACAAACACGACAATAGCACTGAAATGATATGAGACTAACAACAGAAATAGCACTATGATTCTAAAAGCAATGTTCACAGGCATCTTCGAGGGGGAAACCTCCAGTTGAGTAGAGCTCTATTACAATAATATCCAAGCTAGGGTTCTCCTACCCTTGACTCCTATTTATACTAAATATGTCTATCAAAATAAGAATCTAGAGGAAGATCCTTCTAGAAGAGGAAGCTTCTATTAGGTGTTCTTACATTCGACTTATTCTATTTTATTGAAAGGCCTTATTAATATTGGCCTTTATTAAGTTCGAATATATTGTTCTACCTATGTGCGGGTTAGGACCCTGTTATAACCCTAAATTGCACCACAGATGCTTACCTAGCATCAGGCCAACTCATATCCCTTCCTTGCCAAAGCCATGCTGAATAAAATCTTGAAAATCCTCTTAAATCAAGTGACACATGCCCTAACTCACTACTGCACGCGTTGGAACGCTTGCAGGCCTACTACTGCACGCGTTGGAACGCTGGCAGGCCTACTACAGCCCGCGTTTACCTAACAAAGCACAAAAACAGGAAAGTTGCCGATGGGACAAAAAGCTATGGGTCAGTTAACTGAAACTCCCAGCCATGCATGGCCGAGAGTTCATCCAAAACCCTAGCTCCTTCTAGCCTATAAAAGAAGGGGTAGGGGTACTATTTGGAAAAGGAAAAACATAGCGAAGAAACTTTTCCCATTTGTCGAATCCATTTGTCCCAACCCTTTATCCTTTCCTCAAGCCTAAGGAGAATTAACACAAAGTAATTGGAGGACAAAGAAGAGGAGGAGCCCAGGATCAGGATCAAGGAACGGTGGCCAGTCTCAACATTGATTGTAAGTTGATTCATCTTGAAAATAATAAAGAATACTTTTCCCATCGTAATGCATGAGTTATATATGATTTATTTGATTTATGCTTAATCTCTAACCCTCAAGTAGAAAAATAGCATGCATGTGTAGTGTTTTGTCTTGATTGCAGGATTGTCTTTGGAAGGAGTAGCACAAGAAAGCGCACAAAGAGCAACGGAGGATCTACACCAAACATCAGTAAAAAGGTTAGTAGGTTCTTTCCATGCTTGTATGTGAAAAAGGGGTTTGAGTTTTGGGGTGATAGGTTAAAAGTGATTTCTTTAAGGTCGTGATCTGCATGCAAGTCTAACCCTAGCTTGCTAGTCCGTAGGGTATTACTTCCCAAAAACAGAATTGGCGACTCCACTGGGGAAGATACTCTTAGGGTTTTCGGATTTAGTTGAGGTCTTTGGGTAGTTTAAAGGATTGGATTTTCTGTTTCTTTGCATGTCTGTTTTCTGTTAGGTCAGAGCTAGCAGGGAACCTAGTTCTTTATACCAGTTTTTCCTTGACTATTGCTTGATGGTAATTATCGGGACACATAGAGGTACACACGGCTTGCAAAAGGCCTGCACGCGTGTAACCCGCGCCCTAACCTCTTACAGCCCGCGTTTGAACACTCCCTGTAGAGGTTTCAGTAGCGTGTAGGAGTCAGAGAGCTTAAGAGGCAGTCCCCTCTTCCCTGTCAGAATTATACATTCTCAGGGGGCTTTCTGGATCCTGTCTGAGTCTTGTTGGTTCACAGTCTTGTCTCAGTTTTCTTTATTGCGTTTTGTTATTCTTTGTAATCATTTTTTCTTTTTTGTTGGAAGAAGCATCCAAGCCTTCAAGAGACCCTGGTTGTCAATACCATAGGCCTCTTCTAGGTCTAGGCTTCCTGTGTTTAATTTTTTCTTGGATTTTATACCTACATGCGGCCTGTGCCAGTTCAGCCTGCGGGTACCCACGCGCTGTTATAGCTCAGCACGCGTTTGCACGCATGCTGTTTCAGTGACAGTAGCGGGCTTGATTGGGTGCTTTTCAATCAGGGTGGGGCAGTGACGAAGTGTTCCTCTTAGGAGTTTGAGTCTAGGGTGGCACAGTCAGTAGGTTAGGGCCTCTTATCCTTAGCCTGCTTTTTCTTAGTTGATCTTGGATAGAAAAGATAAATTTTTTTTTTGTGTGTGTTTTATGGTTTTTATACAAGCGTAAGAAATAGTTCTTTTTCAATTGCCATTGTGTGTCTTTTCTCTGTTTCTTTGCGATCTGCACTTTAAGCCAGAATTTTATTTTGTTTTTTTGGTTTTGTGCTTGTCGGCATTTTCCCTTTGTTGCTTTATTTAGCACTCAAATAA
>ML786378.1:134271-159269 GCA_009831015.1 Picea engelmannii | reverse complement strand
AAGATTGTGTTGCTGCATCAATAGCTAGGAAGAAGTATTTTTTCTTAAGTTTTTGCAGTGCATTTAGAGCATAAGTAGCTCGCAGATTGAGTGAAATTCCTTTATGTTTGCTGCATGAAATCTTAGAAAAGTTGAAAGGAAAAAGAAATCTTTCTTGGTGAAAAGTTGCTGGTTTTTGCATTTTTTGTAAAAGTTTTTATTTCCAATCATTTCTTATTCATTTTGCTTTGAGTCTTTACACACCATCAGTTTCACCTTCATACCTTGTGACGTAAAAAAGCCCATAAAAGCAACGCTAATTTAAAATCTATTAGACTCTTTTGTCTGTAGGGTTCATACACTAGCTCAAGACTAGGGCCTTGGAATAGGTTGGAGAGTAAATTCTCCAAGGCCACTCAAAACTAAACATTGGAGTTTGTGATAGGGAGTGTAGAAGTCCAGTTACGTGGAAGTTATCCGGGACCCCCCTCTAACACAGGGGCTAAACATGAGGTCGCGTAAGGAAAGGTAGTGGAAGTAACCCCTCCAAAGTTGGACCGAGCGTAGTGGAGAACACATATCGAGGATTTGTTGAGGGATTCTGTCGTTTGCATTTTCCACGGGGCTTCGTGGGTCTCGAATCCATTTGAGGTCCTCAATTGTCTTCTAGACCATTTTCTCTCGATACCCTTGATAGGTTTCGGGCTTGATACCCTGCTCATTGTGGTCTACCCGACTATCGACTATACCCACCTGGTGACTGTTCGTGTGCTGGAAAACTAGTTGCCAATCTTTTTAGGGACATACACAGGTGACTGCGGGGGCACACCGCGGTACCTTGGACAGACATCGGGCCATGCTTTGCAGAGTATACCTGGAGGGTGATTCCATTTTCGAGTTGCACTTGCACCGGTAAGTTTCTCTAGTGTTGGTTGTTGTAATTGTTCTTCCAACTAGTTTAGTGTTTGCTTGATTTATCTCGTAGGGGCTTCTTTTTTAGTGTGTGTTACTATTTGCACATGTAGAATACCTTAGCGTGTCGTGGATCTTCTCACACAGTGGACGATTCAGAGCTCCTCCGGTCACGAAGGCTTCTAGGCCTGCCGCTGGTTATACTAGAGCCACCCCCGCCACCATTGAGGCGGAGGCTAGACCAATAAGGGTCTTTCGAAGAAACCGGATTACAAACCATTGAGCCCGAACAACTCCCGGAGGAATCAATCACCAATCTTGGTTCAGTTGAAACCTCAACCACTGATACTTGGCCGCAAGTTATTGTGCCAATTCAATTTTACGAACGCCTGTCAGTGACTCACATAGCTATGGCAACAAATGTTGTTACTTCCTCTGGGAATTCTTCCATTCCCATCACCATTGCTACCACAGGAGAAGCATCTCCTAACTTGCCGCCGTCGATCTGGGCCACCATGGTCTCGATCGCAAATACGTCGCACAGTGGACTGACCCCATCTATCTCGGCGGCCACACCTCCCTTCACACCTAGTGCGACAGGCCCTCCGTTCTCATACGGTATGCCTAGTTTAGGTACAAGTCCTGCACTCACTTACTCCACTTTACAGACTTTGGGTCTGGGGGCAGGGAGCTCTAACGCTCCTCTGCAAGGTCAACTTGGGGGCATTCATGTCCCTTTTAATGCTTTTCCTTATGCTGGAGGTCATATCTCTCCTTCATCCCCTTCGCTTGGTGGTCTGCATCAGCAGTCCGCTGGGCAGCCTTCACACAGGAGTTCATTTGGAGCCGGGAGTCAAGGAACACCTGCGCAAACTCAGCTGGTAGGTTCGTCACCATTTGTTTGGAATGGGACGTTTGGTAAAAACACTTTCGCATCCACTACTTTCCCATCTAGGGGTACTCCCATTTTTGGATAGTCTACTCCAGTGCAGGGTACTATTCCTGCACCGGGGGCACATATACCAGGACCTTGGAACTCAGGACAAGGATCCATTCCTTCCTCTAGAATGTCGTTCTGGGGTAATTCTTTCCACAATCAATGGAACCCCGGACAAACTTCTATGCCTCTCCCATTAGGACCGGCATGGGGTAATCCTTCCCAAAGTCCGTCAAACATGATGAATGCCCAACATCCTATGTCCTTTATGGGGAATCAGCCAATGATGTCTCCACAGATACAAAATCCTTATGCTGGTCAGGGCCATGGTTTCTACCAGAATCCAGGCTAGCAGCCAAACTTTTCCTGGCAACCTGGTGCCAGTCAAACTCTAGGACCCTTTTTCCCAGGCTATCAGCAGCAACCCAAACTACCATTCCTGGCAACGTTACACTTGCCCGATTTGACAAGGTTGTTAAATGATCCTATCTGTCACGATCCACGTTGGCCTCCTATGCCAATGAAGTTGCCTTCGGACAATCCAAAGTTCAAGGCCAAGCCTAACGAAGATCCAGGTGATCACGTGACTACTTTCCACCTTTAGTGTTCATCTAACTCACTGAAAGATGACTCCGTCCAGTTGCGATTGTTTCAACGCACTCTTATTGGGATTTCTGCGAAATGGTACATCGAGCTTGATCGCTCACGATATTCCTCTTTTGGCGAACTGGCTATGGCCTTCCTTAACCATTTCCAGTTACCTGTGAGATACGACGCGGGCACAGAGCTGCTTGTCAATTTCGAACAGACGACAGTGGACCATATCTCTGATCATATCTGAGAGTGGAGACGCCGAAAGAGTCTAATCAAAGTACCAGTTCCACCAGCATTCCTGCTTGAGTGCTTCCTTAAGTCTTTAGTACCGTAATTATCCAAAGACGTCGCAACTTCTGGGGTTTTCTCCGAAGAAGATGCCATCATGAGGGATCAACAGTTTGAGCTTATCTATTCTCAGTCTGGTTTATTGTACAACATCCTGTCGGATGCACCATGATCGATACTAGATAAAACTAGACAGAGAGTCAGACCACATGCCGATGGTATCATTGGTTCGGCACAAACCAAGCCCGCTGAGCAATTGACAAAACAATTGCAACAGTTATCTATACAACACTCAATGGCCAGCCAGACTACTGCTTTGGCTGCTCCTCCTACCCAAACGTCGGAAGTACAATCCGTGCAGACGACTAACCCAAAGGACCCCCAGCAGCCTAAAGGGAAGAAAAAACAACACAAGAAGGGTAAGGGGGATAAAAAATCCACTGATAATGCTAGCGAGGGAACTACGAAAAAATGGAAGGTGAGGTATCCGTGCAACTTGTGTGCGGAAGACCACCCGACTCATCTATGTCCTCGACTTGCAGAGGCCCAAAAGTTTGTCACACAGCAACAACAAGTCATATTGACTAATCCCTTTCAGCATGGGCAAAATTTAACTCAAGCCTCTACAAGTGCCGAAAGGGGCAGCCAGGAAACCTGCCCTCCTCCAAATAATTCCTCTTCCACGAACGTATATATGGTTAGGGGTGATGCTTTAATAACGACTAGAGCACACGACTATAGTAAACCAAGCGCCTCTGAAAAGGGTAAATAAGTCGAGATCCCATCTCTTCCTCTACAGATTGAGAAGACGTTGGGAGAAACGATGACACTCATTCCAAAGGGTGCATTTAAGAAATCTTCTCACAACCCAAACGCAAGGGCCGCCCAGAATTACTCTGTGGTGGAATATTTATCCCAAACCCCTTATGCTATGTCCACTTTGGAGGTCCTCCAAAGTTTCCCTGCTCAGAAGAAAGCCTTGTTGACTGCTTTAGGCTCTACCGAGACTTGTAACCTAGGTACCATCATGTTAGATACGAATGACTTGAAACCTTGTCTGCCTTACCACGTCGCGTTTCAGATAGTAGTGGCTCATCCCACGAAAACTTTTACACGGAATATCTTCCGCACGGTGGTCGACGAGGGTTCTTCGACTTGCGTTATGTCGTTAGCATGTTGGAAAGCCATTGGTCAGCCCGAGTTGTCTCCATCACCTACTCTCCTCACTGCGTTCGACGATCGTTCTTTCCGACCACATGGCATCATTCCTTCTTTCCCTGTGCAGTTAGGAGGGAAGACCGTGTGCATTGAAGTAGAGGTAGTTGATGCCCCCCTTGACTATAGCCTCTTGTTAGGTCGGAGTTGGACTTATGCTATGCAAGCTGTGGTTGCTACAGTTTTCCGAGTCTTATTGTTTCCACATGAAGGCCGGATAGTGACCATTGATCAATTGTCATTCTCTAGACCTGACCCAGCTTTGGGGGCATCCACGGTTCCCATGATAGATAATCCTCAAGCCGGTGTCGTTAATGTAGGAGTTGGTTTGTTCCCATCTTTGATGGGTACTTTCGATTACCCACCTCCTCATGGCGACGTCAAGTTTATATCGACTCACCACAAGGCTGAGATTTTTCACGTCTCGTCGTTCCGCACGACATACTTTCAGGATCCATGGATTCTTCCTTCCCCATCAGCCACGATGGATGAGACAGGGAACACTGGCATGTCCATGCCCTTATTGGCCGCTGAAGTAGCATACTCTTTATTCCAGCAAGCTTCAGCTACTCCTGATCTGACTCCCGCACAAGCGTTGGATCCACCTCTAGAGCCTATCTGGGCTCAGGGTTCTCTTGCCAACACCGATTCATTAGATTTAGTCTTGCCTTCCAACGAAGCAGTAATCGAAGCAATGACTAGTCCGGACAAACCTTGTTACGATCTTCATCACAGATCATATTTCCTCCCAGAGTTAAACCGAATCACGGCAGGCAAATTCACTATCACCATGACGGGAGATCAGCCATGTCCTATTAACCTCTTAGCTACATAGGAAATTTATGTTGAGGGAAATATGGTGACTATCACTGCCACTATACCTATCAACATCTCCCGAAACCCTGGCGTCGTGGATAATGTCTTCGTCAAAGCAGATTGCTCCCCTGAAGAGGTTCATATTTACACGGATATTTTCAAAGAATTCCGCGATGTTTTTGCCTGGTCTTATGAGGAAATGCTAGGCATCGATCCGAAAATAGTTGAACATGAGATATCGACGTATCCTGATGCTAAGCCTGTTCGAAAAAAACTTCGTACAGTTAATCCTAGGAAAGAAACAGCCATCAAGGCTGAGGTTGAGAAATTGCTCAAGGCAGGGTTCATTTACCCGATTCATTTGACTCAGTGGGTGTCAAACCCTGTACCGGTCGATAAAAAACAAGGCCCGATTCGTGTATGTACCGATTTCCATGATTTTAATAAGGCATGTCCAAAAGATAATTATCAAACCCCATTCATCAATCAGATCATTGATGAATGCGCCGGTTTTGAAGCCTTTTCGTTCATGGATGGTTTTTCAGGATATAATCAAATCCAAATCAAACCTGAGGACCAACACAAAACGACATTCATTTGTCCGTGGGGTACATTCGCTTATCGTAAGATGCCTTTTGGTCTCAAGAATGCTGGAGCCACTTTCTAGTGGGCCATGTATTTTACGTTTCACGACATCAAACATATAGTCGAGGCCTATCTAGATGATTTAGCATCACGCTCTCGCAAGCGAAAGGATCATCCTATGCACCTCCGACTAATCTTCGAGTGTTGTCGCTACTTCAGGATTCGCTTGAATCCCAACAAGTGCAGCTTTTGCATCACGTCAGGATGTTTTTTAGGTTTCATCGTTTCAACAACAGGGATCATGGTTGATCCTCTTAAGGTGGAGGTAATAATCGAGTTGCCCCCCCCACGCACAATCTTACAACTTCAAAGTATTCAAGGCAAGGCGAACTTCTTACGAAGCTTCATCGCCAACTATGCCGAAATCACCAAGGGCTTTATGCGTTTATTGAAGAAAGATGTTCCCTTTTTCTGGGATGAAGCCGCTCAACACTCTTTCGACGCATTAAAACACGCCCTCACTACCGCACCTCTACTACGGCCACCTAATTAAAACAAAGACTTCTTATTATATCTGGCTGCCGCAGAGTCAACCATAGGCATGGTTTTAGTTCAGGAGGATGATTCATTTTCCGAACACGTGATCTATTACCTGAGATGAGGCCTCGTAGGACCAGAACTTAATTATTCCCATCTCAAAAAACTTGCGTTGGCAGTAGTTCATGCTGTCCAACGGTTCCGTCACTATGTTTTGTTTCGTAAGAACATCGTCGTTTTCGTCGTGAATCCATTCCAGTACATGTTGACACGATGAGTTATCGGTGGAAAAATCAGTAGATGGATGGTAATCCTCCAAGAATTTGACTTAGACTTCATTTCAGCCAAGTCCAAAAAGTCACTGGTCTTCGCAGAACTTATCTCGGAGCTTCCGGTTGAGTCAGGTGACGTTGTGCCCAAGGAATCGCCTATCCGGGGGGATATGTTTTTGATTGAATCTTCATACCCCTAGTACGGAGATATACTAATCTATCTCCAGACTTTGAAGTGCCCCACCTCTGCTTCTCGTGACGAGCGTCGGCAGATATGCCATCAGGCTAAGAATTATCTCATACTCAATGATACATTGTATCGGAGAGGTGTAGAATGCATCTTGCGCCGATGTCTCACTCATGAGGAGGCCTTCATAGTGCTCAATGATTGTCATACAGGAGCCTGTGGAAGTCACTTGTTCGGGTTGGCAACAACCCAAAAGATTTTACGAGCAGGTTACTTCTGGCCCACAATTATGAAAGACTGTATCGAGTCGGTCAAGAAGTGCCATCCATGCCAAATCTTCTCACGGAAGATGAGGGCACATCCAACTCCCATGTTTCCTGTCATCATAGTTGGTCCCTTCACTAAATGGGGGATTGATTACACTACATGCAACCCCCCTTCAGCAAGGGGGCACCACTATATCATCATAGCTGTCGACTAGTTCACTAAGTGGGTCAAAGCTATGCCAACGTTTAAAGATGATGGAGAGACTGCAACTCTCTTCTTATTTAACCAGATTATAGCACGGTTCGGCGTCCCGAGAGAGATTGTCACTGGCCATGGCAGTCACTTTCAGAACCAAATGATGTCTGAGTTAACATCAAAGCTTGGGTTACGGCAAGAACATTCCTCACCTTACTATCCCCAATCCAATGGGTAGGTGGAAGCTGTTAACAAAACTCTTAAGACGATTCTACAGTGAACTATCAACTCAGCCAAATCAAATTGGCATTTGATGTTAAACTCGCCATTATGGGCTTACCGAACCGTAGTTAAGACTGCAACTGGTTTCTCACCTTTCCAACTCGTTTATGGGCTGGAGGCAGTCTTGCCCATCGAATGTCAAATTCCATCTCTGAAATTGGCAGTACAGTTATTGCCAGACACTTCTCCGCTTGAAGAACGATTAGTACACCTTGGTCATCTTGATGAACAGCGTCGCGATGTGGCCCTAGCCAACGAGTCTCATAAACATAAGGTCAAGTGTCAATATGATAGGTCCGTTCATCCTCGGGTTTTTTTTTAGGGCGACCTTGTCCTGGTTTATGACCAAGATAAGGACCCCCTGGGGGCAGGAAAGTTTAAACCCATGTGGTTCAGACCCTTCATTATTAAGGAGGTTTTAAAAAAGGGTGCTTATCGTCTGGTTGATTTTGAAGGGAATTCTTTGGCGGAGCCTAGAAATGGGCTCTACCTCAAGAAGTATTACTCATAGAACGGTCACTGTGGGTAAATTTTTGTAACATATGTATAGTCTCTGTACTATTACTTTTTTACATTTCTTTTAAAACGTGTTATGGACATGTCATTGATGTTATCTTTCGTCAATATGGCAGATGTCAAGTGAGTCTGAGGTGTTCGTTGGGTATGCGGACGGGGCTAGTCGACACACGCGGAGGCTTGCCTCCGCAGTTTGGGTAATCTTTACACCACAGGGTCAGTTGTTATCTTCCGGAGGTATATTCTTAGGTGACGCCACAAACAATGTTGCTGAGTATAGTGTAGTTATTGAATTGATTCATGACACTTTGTCATTGGGTATCTCTCATCTCCGGGTCTATCTATATGCTCAACTGGTTGTGTCGCAGCTGAACATAATATACTGGGTTCATGACCCAACATTACACCGACGATTCCTTATGGTACGTCTCTTGGAACGCAATTTTTATTATATTACATATTCTCATGTTCCTAGGAGTCTAAATCAAATCACAGATACTCTAGCTAATCACATTTTAGATTGACATCTTGCCCACATATAAAAAGATCATGATCATACACATGTAAATACATTTTTGTACACATAATCCATAAGACACAAAAAAGAAGTAAAAATCATATATAAACATCATAAAATCCTCATAGTACATAGATGGGTGCAAGCGCCTCAAAAAGTGGGAACAATAACGAGTCACTGGGCTTATGCCCTCAAAAAATATATACATATCAGTGCTCATGGCACATAAAAGTCTAAAGTCTGTTCAGGGCCTATGGGCCTTGTTATAATCATATACATCTTGACCCAAACACCTAAACAATCGGACCCATGTCCGAGGTACCCCTACAATATGAGTCTGCAAGGAGGGCGGCAAGTCCTCTATCTCTGCCATGGGAACTATGCGAGTGAGCGCAGTAAAGTTCTGCTCAATTCGCCTCAAGACCCTCTCGGCCTCTCCTGCTGGGAGGTTCCCTGCTACTGTTGCTCCTCTAATGGCGGCAGCTGCGGCTTCTGGCCGTGGGAGACACCTGTTCCATGCATAATTGGCAGGTCGGACGGGTCCCACATCTGCATGCGACAAAGGTTCACCCATCAAAAACTCTGGTATACAAAAAACATGATATATATATCAAAAAATACATAAAAATTACATATGCAAACAAAAAAAAACTAGATAGGTGGAGACTTACCCATCTCCCCTCGCTCCTCACCAGGAGGCACTAGTATCGCTGAATCTCTGGAGAAATCGATCCCCACATATGGGTAGTCCTCAATAGCTGGGATCTGTCATGACAGCCAGGCAAAAAAGTTGTCGTTGAAGGCCTCTACGGTCCTTCCACCACCCTTTCGCAGCAACAACGCTGCCCATCTGCATACTGTGGGGAAAGTAGCTAGATGTCCTTGTACTATCAGTCGAGGACTAAAACATGGAACTCTCTTGAAGAAAAATGAACACAGGATGGTCCCAAACCCGAAGTTCCTGTGTGTCCGTTGTCTGCAAGTTGTCAACTAACCCGTCATGCTCGCGAGTAGTGTGGTACTCCAATCAAAAATTTGTGCATTCATGCACTGGATTGCATAGTTCATCTGTGCACGCAAAGCCTGGTTCACGGCTGTGGAGCCGGTAATCCGCCCAATGAGCGATAAAATAGTCTGAAGGGCAAGGCTGGTAATCCTACTAACGGGTACCGAGGAAGTTCTCTGATTGGTCCCAGCCTCACAATACTCCTCTATCAGCTTCGAGACTTTTCTCGGCCCCGCAGGAAAAGTCTGAAAGTTGACTGGTTCCCCTCTCCTTGAGAGGCCAGTCAAAAAGTAAATATCCTCGGTGGTGGGCACCAACGATTGCCCCTCTATCATGAAATCCTCTGCATCAGGGTGCCAGTAATCAACCAAGGCATTCAATAGCCTTGGTTGCACATGCATAAACGGACACAAAAATAATTTTAACAAACCGCACTGTGTCAACACGGCCATAACATTCAGATCTGCAGCCACTAACTCATTGGCGGCCTCGTGCTCCCTCTCCCTCCACTGAACATACATCCTGCCGACACAACAAAGAAAAAAGGGGGGGGGGTCAGTACTTGTTTAGATTAAGTTTGTCATCACGTGGGGGGTACCCGCGGCCTGTCGAGGCGACAGTCGCAGGTACCCGTGGGCAGGCTTGGCTCTGCATGCAGGTACCCGTGGGCTGTCCCTAGACAACCCGCGTTTGCCTAGGGCCAACCTCTTTGAGGTCGACGCCCACCCCCAAAATCAAATAAAAGAAACAAATGAAGTATTGAATAACAAGAAAAGGGAGTTTGTACTTACTTGGTCCAAGAAGAAGTCTGTTTCGTCCACTGTAGCTCCTGGATTCACGATCTTTGGCAAAGGGGGTCTTTTGGCTCCAAAGTCAATTTCCAAATCAGCAATGGTGATAATGAGCTACCAGCTTCTATTTATAGACTTTTTGGCCTCTTTTTGTCACTTTTTTGGGCCCCTTTATCAGTTTCTTTATACCAAAAACCATTTTGAGTGGTCCAGGAGTTATATGGGAGGGATTTGATCAGGTATTGGGACAATTTTTATTAAGTTTCAAAAAATAAAATAAAAATATATTGATGGTCCATAATTTTATTTTTTTCAAAATTCAACTTGAGCATATAGGGTAGGATTTCATCCCAACTGTTGCATCTCGTTGCCTTTTGTTCTTATGATATAGGATCGATCCCATCCAACTGTGACACAGAACCATCATATATGCTCTATAAGTGTCGCAACTTGGTGGTAGATCTTGCCAAAACATGGATGCCCTAGGTAGTTCCTGGTTGCATTATGGTGTCCATGTCGTTTCTAACAACACTGTAGGCTCGGGAGTCCGTGTAGTCTTTCCTGAATACGAGTTTGAGCCTCATTCTCATGGGTCTTTTTCACTCTTTGTCTTATCCTCCGGACTCCCAAAACATAACGGGTCTCCTTTTAAGCCCTTTTCAGACCCTCTAAACATGAAAAGATTGCCGAGCGATCTTGTGACCTTTCAGGCTCGTTAAACTGAAATTTGAAGTCACGTTTGTCCAGCGGTAGTTTACCCCTTTTTCAGTCCGGATGGTCAACTGTACGAACAAAGGAATACTCTATTGAATGTCCATTCTTTAGAAGAGTATCCTCAGGTATAATTTTATTCCTTTTTCGGGCCTAAGGGACTAAATTTACGAAAAAGAAACCCCCTCAGAGTCCATAGTTAAGCTCTTTTCAGACTCCCTAAAAGTGAAAAGATCGTCGAGTGACCTTATTCTTTCACACTAGTTAAAATGGTCCAGAAGAACATTCCTGACGAAGTCCATAGTTAAGATTTTTTCAGACTCCTTAAAAGTGAGAAAATAGCCGAGTGATCTTGTCCTTTTCACATTCATTAAAATGGTTTTGAATTGACGTCTAATCGGTGCTAGTTTATCCCTTTTTCGAACTGACTAGACTATTGACGAAAAAGGTACCCCAATGGAGTTTCCTTTTATGCTTTTTCAGACTCTCTAAATATGAAAAACCACCGAGCTTACCTTCTCTGGGCTCATTAAACTTTTATCGAAGGACGTTACCATTGTGTGTTCTATCAACCGCATTTGCATCCTTTACCCATCAACCTAGTACCAGTTTGCCTTTGCATCTTAACACGTTTGGCTACTGGAGGATTTTTCCCGAGTATAATTTTTCTAGAACATCAATATTGTCCTTGTGCCTTGAGCTTGTATGTTTGTTGTACTCGTTCCTCCATTGTAACGTAATACTCCTTTATTATTTTTCAAAATCATCAAAAAGAACAAAAAAATCAAATATACCCCAAAAAGAGGATGGGAAAAGTATTTTCTTTATTGGCAGCATCATGAGTTGGCCTTGGATAAAGCACATCTGTCTGTTTGATTCATCATACTATGGGATGTAGTACGACCTTAGGAAGCTTTGCTCGTTATATAGAGTTGTGTCCTCCACCGTTTGGTTACTCTTCCAAACACATGGAGAGTTTGCGTTGCCTCCTACTTCGTAGACTTATGATTAACAGATATGATGCCTGAGTCTTATCACTTGTCGTGCTATTATCCAAGGGAATTTTTTCACTAAGCTTGAGTTGGATTCTTTGCAATATGTCTCTTGTCCACATACCCGGCCATCATGAACGTCCAATCAAATCTTTGTTCGAAATCACTGAAGCCTTCAGTCCAATCATCAAGATTATCAGGTCCATAACCGACGAGTCGTCGAAGAGCTCTGGGTAGTGTAGTCGTACACTCATATTACACTCCTACTCGAGTCTTAGAATATTTTGAATTTGTTGCTCGAGCTCTGAAGTACATCCATCAGGCAGAATTAGCTTCTAGGAGATGGATACTTTATATGTATATCTTTCTGATTTTGAGATGTAGCTCTGTTGTGTATTATTCGTGGCTACTCTTCATAGTTGTTTGACATGTATCTACAATGTATTTGATTGGTAGCCATGGTTCTATTTTATCCTAAGCATGGGTATGCCCGCCTCGGTGAGATATTTGATATTTTTTGCAGATGACACCTCCTGATTCTTGATTCCTAGGCTCACTCATTCAACATATCAGTACAGATTGGTAAATAATTGGTAATTTATTTCGGCCATCAGATGCTCTTTTGACCTCACACATTAGGGGGCATCTGTTATAACCCTAAATTGCACCACACATGCTTACCTGGCATCAGGCCAACTCATATCCCTTCCTTTCCAAAGCTATGCTGAATAAACTCTTGAAAATCTTCTTAAATCAAGTGACACGTGCCCTAACTCACTACTGCATGCGTTGGAATGCTTGCAGGCCTAATACTGCACGCGTTGGAACGTTGGCAGGCCTACTATACCCTGTGTTTACCTAACAAAGCACAAAAACAGGAAAGTTTCCGACGGGAAAAAAAGCTACGGGTCAGTTAACTGAAACTCCCAGCCATGCATGGCCGAGAGTTCATCCAAAACCCTAGCTCCTTCTAGCCTATAAAATAAGGGGTAGGGGTACTATTTGGAAAAGGAAAAACATAGCGAAGAAACTCTCCCCATTTGCCAAAACCATTTGTCCCAACCCTTTATCCTTTCCTCAGGCCTAAGGATAATTAACGCAAAGCAGTTGGAGGACAAAGAAGAGGAGGAGCCCAGGATCAGGATCAAGGAATGGTGGCAAGTCTCAACATTGATTGTAAGTTGATTCATCTTGAAAATAATAAAGAATACTTTTCCCGTCCCAATGCATGAGTTATATATGATTTATTCGATTTATGCTTAATCTCTAACCCTCAAGTAGAAAAATAGCATGCATGTGTAGTGTTTTGTCTTGATTGCAGGATTGTCTTTGGAAGGAGTAGCGCAAGAAAGAGGACAAAGCGCAACGGAGGGTCTACACCAAACATCAGTAAAAAGGTTAGTAGGTTCTTTCCATGCTTGTATGTGAAAAAGGGGTTTGAGTTTTGGGGTGATAGGTTAAAAGTGATTTCTTTAAGGTCGTGATCTGCATGCAAGTCTAACCCTAGCTTGCTATTCCATAGGGTATTATTTCCCAACAACAGACCCTAACATGTTTTCGCTCTTAAAAACAACCTTTTCCTCAAGGCCTGAGATGTGGAAATTGTTGCAAAATGGTAGCTAGTTCCCAAGTGGCATTTGTTGGAGTTGTATCTTTCCACTGGAATAACACTTCCTTGATGGTTCTCTAACAAAGTCGACGCTCACGCTAGTCCAAAAGTTCTTATGGTTGTATCCAAATGGATCCTTCTTCGGCTAACTTGGGAAGGTTGGTTTGAATTTGGAACTTAGTTCCAATCACCTTCTTTAAGCATGAAACATGAAAAATAGGATGTAGCTTAGAATGACTAGGAAAAGCTAACTAATAGGCCACCTGTCCCACACGCTTCAGAACTGTATAAGGACCATAGAATTTGGGCGTTAGCTTCTGACAATGTTCGACCTTGAGGGAATTTTTCTTGTAAGGTTGCAGTCTATAAAACACCTAATACCCTTCTACAAATTGACGTTCAGAGCGACCTTGATCTGCTTGTTGATTCATTTTATTATGTTCCATGACCAAATTCTCTTTGAGGGTGTAGAGAATAGCCTCTCTAACTGTAAGCGTTTGGTCAATCGCCTGGACCTTCGAGACACCAAGTAAGTATGAGAGAACTGAAGGTGGATTTTTTCCATATACTACTTCAAAAGGAGTCATGTGTGTAGTTGTGTTGTATGAAGTGTTGTACCACCATTCAGCTAGGGGTAATCATTGAGCCCACTGATTTTTCTTTTCCAAGGCAAAACAACTGAAATATGTTTCTAAACACTTATTGACAAATTTTGTTTGAACATGATTCTGGGGATTATAAGTTGTGCTGAGATGCAATTGGGTGCCTTGTAGCTTGAATAGTTCTTGCAAAAAATTGCTGGTGAAAGTTGGGTCACGATCAGAAACAATAGAATGTGGCATGCCATGAAGCTTGAAGACATGATCCATGAAACGTTGAGCGACCGTGGATGTTGTAAATG
The DNA here is from genome assembly GCA_009831015.1 of Picea engelmannii. Taxonomy (NCBI): domain Eukaryota; kingdom Viridiplantae; phylum Streptophyta; class Pinopsida; order Pinales; family Pinaceae; genus Picea; species Picea engelmannii. Next base: position 145,160 of record ML786378.1, on the reverse strand, counting down.
GGTGTTGAAGATCAGATAAATGATCATGCTTGGAAAGGCGATCAACAACCACCATGATGACTGATTTATTTCCCGATTTGGGTAAGCATGTAATAAAATCCATAGAGATATCCCTCCAAATAGAAGGTGGAATCAGAAGCGATTCTAGTGTGCCCGGAGATTTGACTGTTTCTCCTTTATTGCATTGACACACATCACATTCAGCTACAAAATTACGAATGTCTTGTTTCATGCCATCGCAGAAAAAAAAAGCGTTTGACCCTGTCATAGGTTTTGGTAAACCCAGAGTGCCCAGCTATGGGTGTAGCATGAAGCTCAGAAAGTACCGTGGATTTAAGGTTGGATTATTTTCTTAAATAAAAATGGCCTTTGTATCATAGCTCATCATGGAGCCAAGAGTACCTTGGGGAAGCCAGAGCATTGGACTGCAATTGTTTGATCAGTTATGAAATTTTGGGATCATGTAGACATTCCTGGCGGACGGCTTGGAGCCAATCTGGTACAATGAAGGAAAAAGAGAAAATGGATCCATCATCTTGATATTTTCGGTAAAGTGCATCTGCAACAACATTGTCTTTGTGTTTTTTGTAAATGATATCATAATCATATCCAAAGAGCTTGGTCACCCATTTTTGTTGCTCTAGGGAGGAAATGCGTTGTTCCAGAAAATACTTGAGGCTTTGATGGTCTGTCTTAATTTGGAAGCATTTCCCCAATAGATAAGGGCGCCACAGATCAACGACATGCAGAATAGCCAACATTTCATTTTCATAGATTGATTTTCCTAGATTTATGTCAGACAGTTGCTTGTTGGTAAAGGCCAAAGGTCGATCCTCTTGCATAAGGACAACACCAATTCCTTTCCCTAAAACATCACATTCCAAGACAAAGGCCTTTGTGAAATCGGGAAGGGCCAGGACTGGAGTGGTGCACATGGACATCTTAAATGTTTGAAAAGCTTGAGCTGCGGTTGGAGTCCAAATGAAATATTTATTTTTTAAGAGTGTAGTGAGAGGTGCTGCAATCTTTCCATAATTCTTAACAAAGTTGCGATAATAACTTGTTAAGCCCATAAATCAATGCAATATTTTGAGAGTTTTTGGGTGAGGCCAGTCTTGCATAGCTTCAATATTTTTAGGATCCACCCTTAGGCTTTCCTTTCCAACCATATGACCCAAGTACTCGACTTATGAGGCGCGAAAAGCACATTTAGATTGTTTCAGGAAACGTTGGTCATGAGAGTAGATGGAGAACTCGATCCACGTGGGCAAGATGGTATGTCTAGGTTTTTCTATAGATCAGGATATCATCAAAGAAAACTAAGACAAAATGATGGATAAAATGATATAAGACATGATTCATGAGGCTTTGGAAGGTGTAAGGGGCATTACACAAGCCAAAGAGCATGACCAAAAACTGATAGTGGACCTCATGAGTTCTAAAGGAAATCTAGGGAATGTTTGCTTCTTGCATACATATCTAGTGGTAGCCAGAATGAAGATCGATTTTAGTAAAGAACTGGGCACCACTCAATTCATCCAAGAGGCCATCGATGACATGGATGGGAAATTTTATCTTGTTGAGGGATCAGAGGTCATGACACATTTGCCAAGAACCTTCTTTCTTTAGGACCATGCCCATAGGATGTATTGGAAAAGACCACTTGATGTATATAAAGGATGGATTGGAGGTATTGCGGCACCGAGGGTGTCTCTATTTCTTGTATGGCATGGAGTTGGTCAATAACACCAGAATGACCTTTCTTGAGCATCTTTTCCATGCAATGGGAACTAATGATCTTAGGTGAACCGACAATGATGCCTTGGAACTTATATTGTTGGCCCTATTGGTTGAATTGCATGGTTAAGTCCTTAAAATCCATGAGAATGGGACCCAAAGTCCTTATCCAGACTGCACCCAACACAATGTCACAACTGCCCATGTCGATAGCAAACATATGATATTTGAGGTGGTAGTCCCCAATTTGGAGACACATTTTCACAACTCCCTCCACATTTCATGGAGACACCATTGGCAATAATGATTTGGAAATTATTGACGACATAGATGTAGCAATGAGTTTCTTGGGCAATGAGGCGATGAATAAAATTATGGGTGTTTCCACTATCAACCAGAATGATGACCTTCCTATGCTTAATGTAACCGATGAGCTTGACATTTTGGGGAGCAGAGAAGCCAGTGAGAGCATTTAGGGAAATGACTGGTTCTACTTCCGGAGGATCTGAGGGAGGGGTTATGTAAGTGGTTTCAGGTGACTTAGACACAAGGGGGGTTTCAACATCATCTTCCGAAATATCCTCTGAGATGGCCATAAAAATATTTTGTTCCTTACACTTGTGGCCCAGGAAATATTTTTCATCACAATTATAACAAAGGCCTTTGAGTTGGCGTTCATCCATTTCATCCCTGGTAAATTTTTGGCCCTTTAGTGGAGAAGAGGGAGTAGTGGGATTTACTGTTTTAGTGCGAGGGATAAAGGAGGGTTTCCGGTTTTGAGAAGATACAACCTATTGTGCTTATTTATATGTTTTAGTAGCCTCCACCCAAATCTGAGGCCGAGCCATGACGACATGGGCCCAAATAACATCCTTGAGGCCACTAATAAAACACTCTCGAAAAAAGGCATCAAACATGCCCTTTTTCCAAAAATCCAAGCACTCAAAAGAAGCTATAAAGTCTTCCACTATTCCTAATTGTTTCAACTTTGTCAAACGGCCCAAACAGTTGGTGTCAGTATCAAAGAATTCATAAAGCTCTCCAAAAAATTGTGTCCAAGCAATATACCCTTGACGAAAAGTTTTTCTCCATTGCCACCATTGCCAACGTTCTTGATCTAGATGGAGAACACCATATCGAAGTTTGGCCAAGTCATCTGTAATGTCGTATAAAGAAAAATAATGTTCCATTTGGGTTACCCAACCAATGGGATCCAAGCCATCAAATTTGGTCACATCCACCCACAAAAGGTGTAGGTCACATTGAAAGTGATGGTGTTGAAAGTTAGAGGAATGTTCAGCTTTAGTATCTGAAGGTGGGTCAGATAAAGGGTTATCTGTAGGGATATGCATCTTGGTGCAGAACATCGAAATGACAGATTCAAGTTGGGTAGTCAAGTCTTGTTTGATTTCCTCCATTGAGGACTGCATGGATGTATTGAGGGTGGAAACATTGGAACTAAGTTGTTTCACTTCTTGTCGGGTCTCGGGGAAATTAGATTGCAAGGTATTGAAGCGAGCTTCCGGGTCTTAGCTATGGGTATGAGCCATGATGATGAGAAAACTGAAATGGGGCGGGTGGGGTCAATTTTTTTCTAAAAAATGATATGTATGAATGTGATAAGGGCGAAGAGATGAATCCAATGGAATAGGTATCAAAGAATACTACAGTAATGAAATGCCCAAATTTTTAACCAGGAAGAAATGTGTAGTTATTTGGCAACCCGAACACAGTTGTGCGGCAAGAGATCTTGTCTATTTTATTTTGTTAATGTTTTTGTCCCGAAGGGTTAAGTATTCAAGGATTATAAAGATGAGGGTTTTCGTTGTGTTATATCTCTTTGATATACATTCCGGGTCCAACAGTAGTACTTGGCCCAATATCTCAGGGCACTAACTAAGGAGGATAAACCGTACCCTTATCTGTACTACCCGACTACCCAAGTACTAGAGATTATCTCCCCGAGCATTGTTCTCTGTGGCACTATATTAGTCAGGAGGTCGATCGGTTTATCTAAAGATGGCTTCAGGTAATCTAGGCCAATCCATACACAGGTGTTGTCTCTGTGTCTTAAAGATGTTGGAATACGTCTCTACATGGGTTTATGCACGTAACAATAGATCTATGTGGCTTAATGATGTCGGAATACATCTCTACCCTGAAAAAAAATTTAACCCACACTTTCTGCCGAGGAAAGTGATCTGATACCACTTGTAATATACCAGATACAAAAATTATGCAGAACATAAATAAAATGCTAGAAATGGCAGAATAACAACAATATAACCATAACAATCACCGCAATAGCACTGAAATGATATGAGAATAACAACAAAAATAGCACTTTGATTATGAAAGCAATGTTCACGGGCCTCTTTGAGGGGGAAACCTCCAGTTGAGAAGATCTCTATTACAATAATATCCAAGCCAGGGTTCTCATACCCTCCACTCCTATTTATACTAAATATGTCTATCAAAAGAAGCATCTAGAGGAAGATCCTTCTAGAAGCGGAAGCTTCTATTAGGTCTTATTACATTCAACTTCTTCTATTTTATTGAAAGGCTTTATTAATATTGGCCTTTATTACATCTGAATATATTTTTCTACCTATGTGCGGGTTAGGACCCTAACAGATCTACCCCATTCAATTGACTCAATGAGTATCAAATCCCATGCTAGTCAACAAAAAGCAGAGTACGATTTGCGTATGTATGGACTTTCGTGATTTGAACAAGGCCTGTCGAAAGGATAATTTCCCCACACCATTTATTGATCAGATAGCCGATGAATGCATAGGTTTTGAGGCCTTTACTTTCATGGATGGCTTTTTGGGATACAATCAGATAAAGATCAAACCTGAAGACCAACCCAAAACCGCGTTCATTTGTCCGTGCAGTACGTTCGCTTATCGGAAGATGCCTTTTGGTCTGAAAAATGTTGGAGCTACTTTCTAGCGGGCCATTTCTTCTACTTTCCACAACCTGAAACACGTAGTCAAGTCTTATATTGATGATTTAGGATCACAATCTTGTAAGAGAGTTGACCATCCAACACACCTCCAACTTATCCTTGAGCGATATCGCTACTAGTGGATTCGTTTGAATCCAAACAAATGCAGTTTTTGCATAACATTGGATCATCTGCTTGGTTTCATATTTTCGACAACATGGATCATGTTCTATCCTCTAAAGGTTGAGGCGATAGTTCATTTTCCCCCTCGGTGCGCAATCCCTTAGCTTCAGAGTTTACAGGAAAAAGTGAACTTTTTATGGCATTTCATTGCAAATTATGTCGATATCATAAAGGGTTTCATGCGTTTACTAAAGAAGGACATTCCTTTTCATTAGGATGAAGCCCCTCAATGCTCTTTCGAAGCGTTGAAACACACCCTCACATATACCCCTCTGCTTCGGCCACCCAATTATAATAAATATTTCTTATTGTACTTGGTTGCTGCAGAGTTAACCATCGACATGGTATTGGTTTAGGAGGATAATTTACTCTCATAATAAGTGATCTATTACCTGAGTCGAGGCGTTGTTGGACCGGAACCCAATTATTCCCACGTTGAAAAACTTGCATTGGTAGCCATTCATGATGTCCAGTTGTTCTGTCATTACATCTTGTTTTGCAAGACCACCGTCATTTCTTTTGTGAATCCATTTCAATACATGTTGACACGACGTGTAATCAACAGAAATATCAGTAGATGGATAGTTATCCTCCAAGAATTCGACTTGGATTTTGTCTTGGCAAAATCCAAAAAGTTCATTGGTCTTTATGGAACTCATTTCAAAACTTCTGGTCGAATCAGGTGATGTTATACCTAACGAGTTTCCTATCAAAGGAGACATGTCTTTTATCATGTCTTCGGAACCCTGGTATGGAAATATACTAGTCTATCTCCATACATTTAAGTGCCCCATCTCTGCTTCTTGTGATGAGCGTCACCGTATATTCCATCAGGCCAAGAACTATCTCATACTTGAGGACACTTTGTATCGTCGAGGTGTAGATTGCATCCTTCACCGGTGTCTCAATCATGAAGAATCGAAAATCATTCTTAATGATTTCCACACAAGAGCATGTGGCGGTCATTTTTCTGGGTTGGAAACAGCCCAAAAGATTCTACGAGTTGGTTACGTTTTGCCAACATTAATCAAATATTGTGTTGAATCGGTCAATAAGTGCCACCCATGTCAAATCTTCTCTCGGAAGATGAGGGCACACCCTGCTCCCATGTTTCCCATCATCACAGTTGGTCCCTTCACCAAGTGGGGATTTGATTACGCTACATGCAACCCTCCTTCTACAATGGGGCACTGTTATATCATCGTAGTAGTAGACTACTTCACGAAGTGGGTCAAAGCTATTCCAACGTTTAAAGATGATGGCGAGACAACAACTCTCTTTTTTTTTAACCAAATAATAGCAAGGTTCATCATCTCGAGAGAGATTGTCACTGACCATGGCAGACACTTTCAGAACAAAATGATGTCTGAGTTAACGTCAAATCTTCTGTTGAGGAAATAATATTCCTCACCCTACTACCCACAAGCGAATGGTCAGGTGGAAGCTGTGAATAAATCCCTTAATACTATTCTACATTGAATGATCAATTCGGCCAAGTCAAATTTACATTTGATGTTGTACTCGGCATTATGGGCCTACCAAACATCTATTAAAACTGCAACCGGTTTCTCACCTTTTCAACTCATTTACGAGCTGGAAGAAGTCTTGCCTATAGAGTGCCAGATATCTTCTCTAAAATTGGTATTACAGTTATTTCCAGACACTTCACCTCTTGAGGAGTGCTTATTATATCTTGAGAAGCTCGATGAGCAGTGTTAGGATGCAGCCTTGGCTAACGAGTCTCACAAAAAAATAGTCAAGTGTCAGTATGATCGATCCGTCCATCCTCAAATTTTCTCTGAAGGTGACCTTGTCCTAGTCTATGACCAAGATAAGGACCCCCTGGGGGAAGCCAAGTTCAAACTCATGTGGTTCAGACCTTTCATCGTGAAGGAGGTTCTAAAGAATGATGCTTATCATGTGGTGGAATTTGAGGGAAATGATTTGGTGGAGCCTAGAAATGGGCTCTACCTCAAGAAGTATTACTCGTAGGTGGGTCGCCTTGGGTGACTTCTTGTAGATATGTATAGTTCTTGTACATTTATAGCCTTTGTTTTTTTGGTTTTATGGACGTTTCATTTTTTATGTCATCTTTTTCACTATGGGAGATGTCAAGTGAATCAGAGGTGTTTGTTGGGTTTGAAGATGGCACTAGCCGACACATTCGGAGGATTTATTCCACAGCTTGGGTGATTTTCACACCTCAGGGCCAGTTGCTATCTTCAAGAGGTATCTGTTTAGGTGACACCACAAACAATGTCGTTGAATACAGTGCAATCTTAGAGTTGATTCGTGACTGTTTTTCGCATGGTATCTCTCACCTCCGGGTCTACTTAGACACTTAGCTGGTTGTGTCCCAGTTAAATGGGTTTTACCGCATTTATGATCCTACTCTACACCGACGGTTCCTTAGAGTACGTCTCTTAAAATGAAGCTTTGATTACATTACCTATATCCATGTTCCTAGGAGATTGAATCAAATCACAGATACTCTAGCTAATCATGTATTAGATTGGCATATTGCACACATGTAAGGAAAAGCACACACACGCACATGTAAATACATTTGTAAAATATATGTAATCCATAAGACATAAAAAGATGTAAATATGAATATATATATATCAAAAATATTAGAGTACATGGGTGGGCACAAGCACCTCAAAAATATGTTCAGTAAGAGTCATAGGGATTATACCCTCAAAAATATACAAAAAGTGCTCTCCGCATGTAAGTAGTCTAGCTTATCTAAGGGCGGGGCATGTTGGCCCTGCCATAATGAACAACGATGTTTTCCAAATTTCAGAAGAGCTGGACCCAGGTCTATGGCACCCCAACTGCGTGAGGTTGCATCAACGGTGGGAGATCCTCGATATCCACCATAGGGAATGTACGAGTGAGAAAAGTGAGGTTCTGCTCCACCCATCTCAATACTCTCTCAGCCTCTCCGGCTGGAGGCCCCTCTACTGTTGTTGTTGGTACGACAACTATTGTTGGTCTTTCTTCTGGTCAAGGATGCCTCCTGGTCCTCAAGGAGTCTGTTGAATGCACTGGTCACACATATGTACATAACAGATATATAGTTGTCATATACTCTGGTACACCTAAAAATGATATATATAAAAAGACATAAAAAATAAATAACTTTGAAAATAAAACTTACCCATCTCTCCTCGCTCCGCTCTAGGAGGTACAGGCATGTCAGGATCCCTATAAAAATTGATCCTGGCATAGGGGTAGTCCTCTATTGCTAGAATCTATCGTGACCACAAGCCAAAAAATTTATAATCAAAGGCCTCGATGGTCCTCACTCCCCCCAGTCACGAAAACAAAGCCACCCATCTGTATAGTGCTGGGAGAGAGGCCTTGTTCCCTCATATAGTCTCTCAAGGAATAAGACTAGGTACCCTCTCGAAGAAAAAGGAACACAAAAAAGTTCCAAACCCGAAGTTTCAGTGCTCCTGTATCCGACACTCTGTTAGATGTCTCTTCATGCAATCTGGCATGGTTGTGCTCTAGTAAAAAATCCATGCATTTAAGCACTATACTGCACAATGCATGTGCGCCTAGGAAGCCTGATGTAAAGCCGAGGATCCATTGATCCACCCAATGAGAAGAACTATCACTTTCAGTGATAGGTTGTTGATCTTGTGTATGGGCACCTGAGAACCTACTTTTTCAGTACCATCCTCGCAATGGAGTCCAATCAACTCCTCAATGTTGTGAGGCCTGAGGGGAAAAGTATGCAAGTTGACTGGATCCCCTCTTCTCGAGAGACCAGTCAGGAAAAAAATATCTTCAGTCGTTTGAGTCAACGACTGCCCCTCGATCATAAATTCCTCTGCATCAGGATTCCAGTAATCTATCAAAGCATTCAACAACCTGGGTTGTGCCCTCATAAACGAACATTAGAAGAACTTTAACAACCTGCATTATGATAAAACAATGATAGAAGAAGGGTCCTCTGAGACCAAAAACATATGTGTACTCATGCTCCCTCTCTCTCCAATGAACATACATCCTGCAAAATGACAAATGTATGGAAAGTTAACTCGTGTTTTTTTATTTTTCCACTCATTTGAGGGTGTATGCGGGTTGTTTTGGTGACAATCGCATGTGTACGCAGGTAAATTATTTTCTACCCACGTGCACACGTGGGTTGTTCTTGGACAACCCACATACATGCAGGGCCGACCTCTTTAAGGGTCAGCGTCCCCCCAAAAAACAAAAATAAATGAAAAAATGAAGGATGGAAATGCAAGAGAGGCTAGTTTGTACTTACTTGGTCCAAGCAGAAGTGCATTTCATCCACTGAAGCTCCTAGAATCAACTCTTTCGACAAAGTTTTTTTTTTTTTTACTTTTGGTCAATTCTCAATTTACAATGATGATAATGAGCTGTCAGCGTTCTATTTATAGACTTTTGGCCCCTTTTCATCATTTTTTTGGACCCTTTTTGTCATTTTTTCTAGCTTGAAAATAGTTTACTATGGTTCTTGAGTTTCTCGGGGGATGTTACAATAAGTGTTACTTCGGATATTTGGGAAATATTTTTTGAGAGTTGGGTCATTTTTAAAGGTCTTTTGGTAAAAAGTCATTTTTTCAACTTGTGCATGTAAGATATTATTCCACCTCCACTTGTTGCACCTCGTTGTCTTTTTTGATTTTCCATAGGATCGATCCCACTGAATTGCGACACAGAACCCTCACTCCTACTCCAAAAGTGTTGTAATTTAGTGGTAGAGCGTACCTTCACATGGATGCCCTAGGTAGATCTTGGTTACATTTTGGTGTCTATTATGTCGTTAATGATCATAGGATCGGGAATCCTTGTTAGTTGTTCCTAATTATGAGTTTGAGCCTCAATTGCATGATTCATTATCACTTTTGACCTCACCCTCAGGACTCCCAAAAAACAACGGGTCTTCTTTTAAGCCCTTTTCAGAGCCTCTAAACATGAAAAGATTGTTGAGTGATCTTGTCGCCCTTCACGCTATCCAAACTAAAATTTGAAGGCACATTTGTCCAGTGATAGTTTACCCCTTTTTCGGTCCAGATAGTCAAATGTACAAACAAAGTTATACTCTAGGAACTTCGGTTCACTAGAAGAGTATTCTCAGGTATAAGTTTAACCCTTTTTCAGGCCTGAGGGACTAAATTTACAGAAAAGAAACCCCCACAGAGTCCATAGTTAAGCTCTTTTCATACTCGCTAAAATTGAAAAGATTTTCGAGTGACCTTGTCTCTTCACACTCGTTAAATTGGTCAGGAATAACACACCTTACAGAGTCCATAGTTAAGCTCTTTTTAGACTCCTTAAATATGAAAACATTGTTGAGTGATATTGTCTTTTTCACACTCGTTAAAAATATTTTGAATAGACGTATGTTCGGTGCTAGTTTACACCTTTTTTGAGCTGACTAGACTACCTTCGAAAAAGTGTTAAGTACCTATATCAGATCTGCAAATATACTTCAGAAATAACTAAGAATAAACCATAAACCATTCACCATATCATGAACACAAGAAATAGAGAAAACCCTTGAGGTAGGGTAACACCATATATTAATCCTTAGGGAAGGATAAAACTCCTCAAGCAATCATTGCTTGTACAATCACAATATTCTTCACTATGTTTCATTACATTGCCTAGACTTCTTTATATAGCTCTCCCTATCTCCTAGGAACCTTCTAGAGAGCCTTCTCACATTTATTACATCCAACTACCATAGTGGGCCTTTATTAATATAGTGGACCTAGTCCACCTTACATTGAATGACCACATTCCCATATATTAAATGACTTCCACTAATAACACATAACTATATTCCCATTGGGTACCTCCCTAGGTACCCCATATTACCTCCCTAGGTATAGCACATTCCATCTCCCTTCACATGTTTCATCCTCGAAACATTAGAAGAAACCATACAATATGACCGGCTAAGCAATGTAGCCAACTGGTACCAAGTACGACCATCCATCCATCCCAATGGAAGTCGAACGTGATGTCTATCTGC